>APFE030504174.1:201376-254942 GCA_000404065.3 Pinus taeda
AAAAATTTCTAAGTTGATTTTACTTTAAGCATTGATTTTAATGGTTGTTCTTTAAGACAAAGGTGATGGAGATGAAACTTGATGGTGTATAGACTCGACTCCAATTCTCTAAAAGATGCACCTAAGATAATTTACACTATTTCCTTTTCAATGACTTTTCTAATTAAGAGAGTTGAGAGAATGCAATCTTTTGATAAAAACAACTTTCTTAATAGACAATCAAAGAAACAACTTCTTTATCTTTTCAAAGCGCACAAAACATGACCACTCATTACTTCATGAAAAATTCCTTTCTCTTTCAAAGACGTCAAATGCTACTCTAAAACAAACTTTGCAAAGGATACCTTTTATATTTTCCTATTTAATAAAGCATGTAAAACTAATCTAATCAAAGCAATTTCAAGATCTATGAAAATCTATGAAAACTCACTCAAAAAGCAAATCAAAGGGAATTTATCTAAATTTACCTAACAAGTAAATCTAAGAAGCAAAAGCCTACTAAGATGATTCCGAGATGTTTTACTTGGCAACAATCAGTCCAAGCACTAGTTTATGCAGAATCACAAACTAATCAAAACAAAAAATCAAACTCTTTTTGTTCTTTTTGAAAATGAAATTCACAACTTTAAATGAACAAGCTATATTGAAATTTCACAATGAGGCAACACAAAGGTAGGTTGCTCATGCGGGTAGACTTTATGACTGGTCTAACTCCTAAGAAGACTGACAAAACCAGAGATATCTAAGGTTCCACAACTTCTAAATCCAAAGTCACTACAGGACCAATACAAAAATCAAACCCTAATGCTAAACTTTCAATGAATTTCACTAAAACTTTCGACACTAATGGGACAAGTTCAGGTGAAGATTTTTGACAGACAACCAGTGGATCTGGGTAGTAAGGACTAAGAAAAACAAAATCTAAAGGGAAAAAATGGATAAAATTGGAATTTTCTCAATTTTAACAGGGTACGCAGGAAGCCTGTTTAACCAGGTGCGCCCACGCTCTGTGTATAAAGATACAGTGCGTACAGGTACGCACTGTGTCTAACTCAGAGGGTGTGTATTACTGCAAAATGAAGAAAAACTAAATTCTAACTCGACTCTAAGCTAACCCACCCAAAAACAAAGTCAAGCAATCAAAAAACAAAAGAAAAAAGACTCTTTTCAGATCAAAGTAATACTTAAAGGAAAAATCAATCACATCAATGGATTCCCCAGCGGAGTCGCCAATTTGTCATGCAGAAAGAGTTATTTTTTCTGAAAAAACTAACCTCCCTAGGAGTCTAAGACTCTCTAGTGACAAACAAGACAATTAAGAGAAATTCTTCTCTAAACATACATTATTCTATGAGAAACCAAGTGTTTTTCGATCCTACCTCAAGTCCAATGCTTGTTGCAGTAGTCCAGCCTCGTTGATCCAGATGAGCTCCTCCTTCACTTTGAAACCTGCCTACACTAACAATTAAACGATTACATAGCACCTGAATATTCATAAAATAAAGCATATTCAACATATAGACCAAGGAGTATATGAAACAATTCATTAATAACAAATTGTTGAGAAGAATGGACTTATTTGTGTTAAGGAAACAAAAGATACCATTACAACCTGAGCCTTGGTGTTGTGCAAGTTCCTCCCAGGGTCCAGCAAGAGTTTTCCTTTACTTTGATAAGCTCACCCACTTCCAAATGAAACAAGAAATGATGGTAATCTCTCCTCACAAGCTTCTACAAGGAAGTCCTAATTCCAGCAGCATCTACCCTTTGGAATGTTCAGCTTTCAACCTCTCCTCCTCTGGCCCAATGCCTGTATTTATAGTGTTCTAGAGGAAGCTATTCAGGTCCAACATCAATGGGATACTCCCTCTTTTGGATGGGGTACTCCTCTTTTGGATGGGATAAGTTCCTCTATCATAGGGATGCATGAACCATCTGAAGGTGCTCAATACACGTCAAACACTCTTCTAGAAAGCTCTAGAAGTGACCACAAGTAACTTTTTTAAGATGAAACTCCCGCCTTTTGACCTTTACAGGAGTACGCACCCATCCATTGACTTACAGAGCGTACAAGTACGCAGGTACAATGAGCTTGGGATGCGTACACACAGGCAAGGTAGAGAGAACCTGCGTACCTAGAGATAAACATGATTTTTAGTGACTTTCTCTCTTTTTTAAAGTTTGACATGGGGAGAAGAGGTATAAGGCTTGACAAGGAGGATAATATGACTATTGATGGAGCCATATTAACTGCAGATAGTCATGGTGACAAATTTCAGTGTAACACTGACCCATCAAATTCAAGATGCCAAAGAATTTCATGCTCATAATTTTCACTATCTCGGGGAATGAAATCTTTCTTGACTAAGGTATCTAGGTCATATTTGTTATCTAAAACCTCACGAATTTGGACATTTTGATTTTCTTTTAATACTACAATTTCTTCTCGTTCTATTGTTATGCTACTTGAAGTGTCTTCTTGATTGGTTTCAACATTGTAAAGTATGAAAGAATGAATATCAGAATGTATTGAATATATAGGAAATTTTTGAGGCCTCTCCTATGTACTCACCACATAATTCATCAAAGTCTCTCTATACAGTTTCTTGGGATGTCCAAAGATTGATTTGGTAGCATATGACATGTCTAGTTGCATAGATCCCTGGAGTTTGGCACCCCAAGATCTAGACAACAGCATACCATACTTAGGTGGTATACCAGCAACAACTATGTCCATAAGTATGGTCGTAGCAGTGTACTAAACTAGGGAAACACACAAATCTTTTATAAGCCCTAAGCACTTAACTTGGCTTGAATCAAAGGAAAACATATCCTTGTAAGACCTGGTGATATCCAAGTTTAGTTTTTCCATTATAGACTTAGGCATAAGATTATGTGAAGCTTTAGAGTCAAGCATGGAATTATGTAGGATTTTATCATGGATGTTAAGGCTAATGTAGAAGGGTGGTATCCCTCCTTCAACTAGTTTTCCATTAACATCAGGTTCAAAAATTAACACAGGTTGATCATCAAATAGATTCACAAAGTCTTCATTCTCAACAAAGTTTAAAGATTTACTTATTTAAAGTCTATAAGTTTCATGTTTAACCAATTCTGTCAGAGGAACTGAGATTTTGAGTTTGGCTACCTTTGATCCCAAATTGAAAGGTAGAGGGGTTTGAGCTATTTGAACATTTGAAATATTAGCACCAAGGTTCTGAGTAGTCTACTCTTCTTTTTCATTGTTTGGAGTGTTTTTAATTGGATTTTCTAATATAATTTCTAGAGGTTGTTCCACTATTCCCTTAAGGGGGACCAAAGTGGAAGGTTGCTTGTTAAAAGGTTGGTTATCAGTTACATATTCAATGGTGGGACTGGGAGGGTTTTGATGTGGTCTAGAAAGGATTTGTAGTGTTTTTGTAAATTGAGGATTCTGATTTGTAGCTTTTACTTTCTTAGGCTGATTAGGAACTGCTTTCTTGTTATGATTTGGAACATTAGTGTATTTCTTGCTTCTCAAATTGTACTATTTATGCACTTCAAAAATAGCAGAGTCATACCCTTTCTTATAGTCAAAAGATTCTCTAGTTTGAGTTTGTAAATGTTGAAGCATGTATAATTCTTGATCATTCTGAGTTAGAAAAATAGTTTCTTCATCATCTAACCCCATTAGGTTGATTTGGGTGTCTATCTCAGGGTCTTCTTGGTGAGAATTTTTAGCATAATTTTCTTGGAAAGGTGGTCTAATGTTCTGATCAGGCCCATTTTTACCAGTCTTTTGGTTCTAGTTCTTCCTAAAGTTTGGATTCCTTACTGGATTAGCCTGTTGGTTATCTTAGTGACGTTTCCTTTCAATAACTTCTATCCTATCCATCAACCTTTCCATTCCCTTAGCTAAAGCATCCATTTTTTGATGAAAGGGTAAAGTTTCATCTTTCAGAGGTGTTCTTCTCTCATTTCTAACCCTAGCCCTTTTGGATAGCAGATTAGCTTCTACGCTAGCTTCTACACTTTGCATATCTTCAAGTGTAGGGGGGTTCCTTTCTCTAAGTTGAAAAGCCATATCTGTGTCAAACCTATCTGGAAACTTAATCAGGGCTAAGCTAGGTGGAGGCCTAAGGTTAGGTGGGATTGCATTATATACATTGTTAAACCTAGTATAGTAGGCTTGAATAGTTTTGTTTGGTCCCCTTTTAAGGTTTTCATATTCTGAAAGAATTTGAAGGGGATTCTTTTTCTTCTCCCACCTATTTAAGAATTGTTGGTAAAGTACTTCTAAACTATCTATACTCTGAGGAGGAAAAGATCTAAACCATGTTCTCACTTCTCTAGCTAGAGTTTGGATGAAGATTCTCATTTGGACATCTCCTATATCAATCTCGTGCAGTTTGAAATAATCTGTCATTTTCTTTGTGTGTTGTTGTGCTGTGTAAGTTCCAGTGCCATCAAATAAGGTAATTTTACTCTGATAATCTGTTGGTAAGGCACCTTGAGGAGTAGACATTACAAGGGGGGCATATATGAGTGCCATAGCTCTAAGTTGGACAGGATGGAGAACAAGCATTGGGGTAACATGAGGATGTGGGACAACAAGGGGAGTTGGGATAACAGGTGTAATGGGTATTTGAGGGGTAGTGATGGGTTGATGGGGGAGTGAAGGTATGAATGGAGATGAGGGATGAACTTTAGAGGTGTGGGGAAGCGATGGTGAGCTAAAATATGTTGAAGTTGTTTCAGAAATTTCAGGGAGTCTATCAGTGGTAAGGGATGACAGAGGGGAGTTCACAAGGTTGACAAGTTGGCTCGTTGGACTTAAAGTTCTCTTGTGAATTATGGATCTAGGACTGTGTCCATAAGTTCACTCTCAGACTTGGTTCTAAATATAGAAAGGTCAAAATACTCATTAAAAGGGATGTCTTCAATGAATAACCACTTAGCAGGGCAGGAATTGGATCTAAAAACAGGTCTAGGGCTTACTTAACTTTCTTGTCTTCTGATTATTCTTGGAATAAGGTTGGGATTTTCAAATACAGGGGGAGGATTTGGATCATGGTTGGCCCTGGTATAGTGACTTCTCCCTGAAGCCAAATTTCGAGCTTTTTATGATTATTTTGCTTTTTATTAGTTTTTTAAAATAACTCCTAATAACCCTTTAAGAGGCTTAAACATAAAAATTCGAATTTTTCAAAGGTTTATTAAGACTAAGGGTTTTGAATCCCTAGTATGGTCACCACTATGTTATCACTCAGATTTTTTCCTTAGAAGTTATCAAAGAAGGAATATTTTGAGGTAACCACAAACCTAATCTTTTAGACTCACGTTCTAGCCAACCTGATTGCAAAGAGGGCTCTCTCTTTATAATTTAACTTTGTTTTGAATAAGATTTCAGGCTAGTTCTTAGTGTTCACGATTGTTTGTTTTGATTAGGTGGTGGAATTAAGGAAACAGATGGGAAGAGCAATTATTCAAGCCATTGGGCTATGGATTCAATCAAGAAAGGCTTAACATGATTTGATCTATCGCTAAGGTAAGATTCCACAGGGCAAGATAGCACAAAAAAAGCAAATATGCATGTTTAAATGGGTGAAGTAGTCCTAATAAGGGAAAAGAGCAATGAAGAATCCTTAACTGGGATTAAGATGAAGAAAGAAAGAATGATCAGTAGAAAAGGGAAATGAAGAATCCTTTACTATGGACCAAAGGTGGGTAAACTACGAAAGTAAGGGAGAAATTAAGAATTCCCAGACCAAGGCATTTTAGTAGAAAACATAAAGAAAGCAAACAGTTAAAACAGAGAGCACTTAAGTTAATTCTGATGATATCATTCCTTGTTTGCTTTAAAGATTTAATAAGAAACACATACGAATATTCATAACATGAAGAGAATACAATATTTAAATGTGATAAGATGATGCTTATTTGTTACAACTGTGCATGACAATCCAGTGAAATTTCCTTAGCTTTATTTCATATCCAGCAAAAGCATCCAGTGTTGAGTACAATAGCTCCTTGGCTCAAAAATAAAATGTCTACAGAAATGTATTTTAATCCACCCTAGTTACTTCAATTTGTGAAATATTTATACAAAAATTGATACAAAATATCTCATAACCATATGAGAACTATTCTAGGAAATAAAAAATATCTTCAACATGAAGATAGAGACAAATGGAGAATTGTCTTCTAGCTTTCCCTTTTATTGTCACTGTGTTGGTTGTTGTAACTCGGATTTGGAAATTTTAGTTTCTTTGGAGTTATGTGCTGGAATCACTTTATATATTCTACCTACTAACACTCTTTATCTGTTCTACTTTGATCCTGTCTTACCTGTTTTACCTGGCAGCCATGTTTCACCATGTAGATTTACTGCAGTAACTTATAGTAAATCAGTCAAATTTGTCCACCATTCACTGTCAGGTAATTTCATCCTTAACTTTTTCCTGTATATCTCATCAACGTCTGTGTACTTAGAAAAATTTGGTTCGCTTGTGAATAAGTGCTTGACTTCATGCTCTATGTAGAACAGATTCTCAAGACCATCATATAACACTTTTCCAGTGGGCAAAGATTTCAACCCTAAAGTACTACCTTGGATTTTGGCCAGCTTGCTTAACCTTTCATTGTAATCTTCCTGGGTCATCAGCTTGTCATTTATTACCATAGGACTGGGAAGTCCTTTTTCTCTTAAGATGCCATATGTTAGCATAAAGTTGTCAATGTCCACTTGGATGCTCTGACATTTTTTCTCCAGATTGAGCATTAGGTTCCTTTTGGTGAGAACCTTTTTGATTTCTATTGTTGTTGTTCTGTCTTAAATCTCTAGTTCGTCAAGATGATATCTATTTTTGTTGTTCAAAAATGTGATTAACTGAATGGCTTCTTCAATTTTATTTCCTAATTCCTCCACTGTCTTGTGGATTGCTTCTCTGTCTGCTTTAACTAATTCAGTTTGTTCAAAAATAATCTGAATGGAAGGCCAAACCTCATTGATGGAATCAATGATGTTGGCCCAAAGGATTTGTTTCATGTCTCCTAATGGCTCTTGTAATGTTAATTCCTTTTCAAGGACTTTTATTCTTTCTACCATTCTTTGGTTCTTCTGAGCTTCTTCCTTCTGCTATATTTGTGCAAGTTTACAATTGGTTTCTAAACTTGTCACTTGTTCCCTGAGTTTCTTAAGCTCAGTGGCCTGGATACTCATTTCTTCCGCGACCTTGATTAATTCTGTAGTCTTTTCTGTTGGTGTCTCTGTGCTTGTTGATGTACATGTTACTGGCAAAGCAGTTGCTGGTGGAATAGACCATTTCACCAGTTTTCTTATGTAATTCAATTTGGTCAATAGGATGGATATCCTTTGTTAGTACTTCAAAATTTGGCTTTAGGTAATTTTCCATTGATTTGGGTTGTTGTGCGGTTGGCTTCAACAAACTCATATGCATTTTCCCTTCTTTTATGTCAAAGGTTGACATCAGCCTTGTTTGGTTTGTTGGAGCCATGTTCAAATAATGTGCATAAATTTGCACCTTTATCCTTTCATTCCTTGATTTTATTTTCTTGTATTTTTCCTTGATATCTAGGCTTTATCCAGTAGGAGCCCCAAAGGAGGATACTTCCACACTTTGATGCCTTTCCAACATTTGAGCATGTGAGGTGGAAGGTTCTTGTGTGCCTCCTAAAGGAGTGTTGTGCATGATTTCTGTCCTTTCTGCTCCTAAAGTTCCTGTTGTTTCCTCAGTGTATTCTTGCTCTGCAAATGGATTCAACCTTTGCCTCTTAGCATAGGTTTGGGCCATAGGCCTGCTGGAAGGAGTGGCCTCCTCTCTGTCTCTTTTGGGGTTCCTTTACTTGTTTAGAGGAGTCTGAAAAATTGGGGGATTGCTCATGATTTGTTCAGGTTGATCAAGTTCCTCTGAAATCTTAGGTTGTTCTGATTCTTTTGGTTGCTCAGATTGTCCTAATGGACCTGGTTTCTCTAATGGTTTTTCTTTTGCTGTCTAGCCACTTTGTCCCTGCGATTGCCTCTGAGATTGAGACTCTTCTGGCACCTGTACAAATGATTTCTCATCATGTCTTCTATCTAAATCAATCAAAACATTATTTACAGCAGTCTTTGTGCTATCCCGGTCTACCAAAGTATTTTCCACCGATTCAAGCTGATTTGCATACTGCTCAATTTCAGGGATTCTATGATGGATGTAAGGAGATAATTTATTCTTTTGTCTCCTATTACAAATGAAGTCTAAGGGATCATGTTTCCATATAAAACTCTGTTTTAGTTTCAACCTTTGAAGGGTTTCACCTGCTTCCTTTCTTGCTTCCTTACTGTTACAAATAAGTGGGCCCAGCTAATCTTTTATTCTAAGTTGGGCTTTCTTCTTGGCTTTCACAAACTGCACCTCATTTGAATTGAGCATTTGCCTATAGTATTGCAGAGCAAACAATCTTATGGGGAGGTATCTAGGCAGCTTGTAGGGAGCCAAATCACATCCATAGATTCTGATTTTAGTGTGGTTTTGGTACAAGTACCAATCCCCCACTTTATACTGCTTAGAAAACTGTAGGGTCCTCCTAATTTCTACATTGATTCTTGGGGGAGGGCTTCCTAGCAGCATAGTTGTCACAGGATACACAAAGAGATCTATGAAGTTGGTATAAGAATATTGAGAGTCAAACTGATGGATTAATGAAATCCAAAAGATCATTGATCTGGGGTTGCCTTTGGTATCAAGATTTTGGAAGGCAATTGGAAATCTATCAGCTTGATGATATAATAATAAATGATATAGAACTGAGGAATACTTAAACACTCTTTCATTTTCTAATCTCATGAATTGATCATGCATTTTGTTAGTAATAAACTTTGCATAGTCAAACATGATGACTGGTGGTTGGCAACGAGAGTAGATGGACATGAAGGATATTATGATTTCATCAAAAAATTCACTTGTGGTGTAGCCTAACACACTGGATATCATGTCTATGATGTCTCGGCCAAGGTTGGAGAATATAGTCCACAGATAAGGGGGAGAGTCCTTTGGGGTGTGTTGTTCTTCTCTGATAAAGGTCTAGTATAACCGAGCTAGTCTGATTGATGTGAGGGTAGGGTATCTATTCAGCATATCTCCAATGGAAAGAGGAGTTAGGCTTTGGCTTGGTTGTAATTGTAACATTTCGTTAATAGATTCGGCACTAATGGTTAATAGAACAGATTGGTCAGGGGTTCTTACTGCCCTTTGGATAGGATCATAATTCATGTGATAATAATGTACAATCTCTAGAAATATATGAACTCTGGGGAACTGGTATTTGGGTAAACCTAATTCCCAGAGTCCAATTTGGTCTGCATGGTTCAAGTACTAGTCTCTGTACTTGCAAAATAGTTTCAAAGGGGATTTTGAGACAGAGGTATCTTTAATCTGGAGATCTTTGTCTGAAATTGGGAGATGGCCTAAATCTTTGTGAGGAGTCCTAATGGGCATGATATTCAGTGCAATTGGGGCATCCATCCTTGGTTCTTGTGGATTCAAGGACGGGGGCGAAGGGTTTCAAAGAAATTGGGATGAACTGGTCTATTTTAGGGTGTTTGAGAGTCACTAGGAAACTTATCTAACTAAATTACTTAGTATTTGGAAGAAATTAAGTTCAGGTTTGGTAAGAAAATAGGGTTTTTTAGTGAATTGGGGGTAATTACCTAGTTTCGGCTTTTGAATGGAGTAATGGCGACTGTGCACTGTTTGCAGGAAGCGCACAGGTCTAGAGTTCAACAACGTTGGTAAGTTGGTGGTTGATAGCAAGTTAATAGTTGAAAGTAATTTGTTCTTTACATGGAAGTCGGAATGCTCTTTTCACGATAAAATGAAAAACTATAAGTTTTTTGGTTTTATGCATAAAGTCAATGACTTTGGCGGGTACATTGGGAAAATGACAGTTTGCGCCAACGAGGATGTGACATTTTGGCATGTAGCAGAGGTGGTAAGCGAAATCCATCACACCGCTTTTTGGGATAAGTGGTTTTTGGGGGAGGCTGCCCGATGCCATTCATCGAGTGCCACATAGTAGTGGGGTGAACAGTGAAACTACTCACATCAGGCGGGTAAAGGTTGGTATTCCGAAGTTGCCCAATATGAGTGTCGGCCATTGTATCTAAAGGGGTCAGACCGCATGATGATCGGGGGATGATTTGATTGGAGGTTTAATGGAGGGGCGCGATGGGGTTTTAATGAGCAGAAAGGTTAATTAACTGTGGATTAGGGATGCTTAATGACGTCGGAGGTTATTTGATTGGTGGAGATAGATTTAATTAATCACTAATTGACTAATTACTCTTTTTATTTGATGGAGGGTTATGGTTCTTAATTGGTTGCTAATCGACTAATTAATCCATTTAATTAATTTATTAATAAGGCTTATGTTTCAGATGTTTATGATGTGGGATTTAATAAAATATGCGAGAAGGGTTTATTTTCGGGAGCTAATAACTATAATTAAGATTAAAGGTTAATATGAAATGAAAGTGGAAAAGTGATTTTTGCGCTAAGTATAATGTGTTTGACATTTATTTACATATTTGCATTTGCACATTATAACTTAGGCTAAATGCTTTTTGTGGGTTTTTGTGGAAAAAGGGGTTTTGTATAGGGGTAATAATTTTCCCTAGGTAAATGGTGATTTCACCTTAGGAAAAGGGATTTTTTAGATGAAATGAATGAATTATGGAGGGGTGAATATTGGTAATGGGGTTTAGTACTTATACCCTATAAGTTATTGGGCCAAGGGTCCGATCCTTCCAGAAGTCAGAGAAATGCTCTGAGCCCCTTTAACTTAAGGTTTTAGGTACTTTTGACTTTGCTTATGGGAAATTAGTAAACTTTAGAGTAAAGTGAATAGAGAAATTAATCACTTGACTTTGTAAGTGTTCCATTGTCATCCATATTTTTAGCAACTTGATGATGAAAGTAAATGATATGATTTTATCCAATCAATCACCATAATTCTGCAACCATCCAACAACTTACCCATCTACTCATCCCACCATTTTTTCTACTCTTTATTAGGGTGCACTTAAACTAGAAAACCATTATCAAAACATTTTTATTTTCTTTTACGACAGAAATCTATCTAAGTCTATCCTTATTACATCCAAGGGCTCAGTTTAAACAATTGAGCTCCTTTTATTAACTCTACCTATCTACTTATCTGCCAAGATTAAACAGTTTGGTGAGATTTTATTCTCTATCTCTAAGCATGAAATTCAAAACATGGAATAACCAAGATTAACTTGTTTGGTTGCCATGGATTGTGGCATAAACAGCAAGTTGCACACAATCATTTTTATGCAAAAAAATAAATAGCAGTGACATTTGGACTTGCACACTTTCATGGTATTTTTTTTCTTGGGGTTCATTTTTTCATCTTTTTTGACCTTTCTTAATCTTTTTGTTCCTTGATTTTTCTTTTGGGACATACCCTCTTTACATTTTTTAATTTTTTGCTTTTTTTTTTAAATATGGAAAACATTTGAAGAAACTAAAGGTATGTACATATTACAGATTTGACCTTAGCCATTCCAAAATTATGACACCAATTGGTATAGGAACATAACAGATGCTAAGATGGAAGAATTGAAGATAAATTTGAATAAGTTTCTACAAATGGTTACTAATGGTGAAAGGGTAGTAAAGGAAACTCATGATGAGAACAAAAGAAATGTTAATCATGATTTCATAGACTCTAATGTTGGATTGAAGACCCACCATATTCCAAAAATCGATATAAGTTTGATGGCAAGGATCCCGGAACATGGATACAATAGATGGAGCAATTTTTAGATCTCCATAATGTGAAAAACACACAAAAGGTACATATTACAACTTTATGTTTGGAACCAAATTAGTTTGTATGGTATTGATGGCTTTTCTCTTGTAAAAAAATTGTCACTTGGGCAATTTTTACGGAAGAAATGATAGCACATTATGAGGATACAAAAAGAAACACCTTTTTTAGCTAATTGATAAATCTCAAACAAAAGGATTCAATGATGGAGCACATTGAGGACTTCCAAAAATTGAACATAAGAGTAAAAGATATTCCAAAGGATCATAAGATTGATGTGCTCATACGGACTTTAAAGGATAATATCCAACATGAGCTTCGCCTTTGGGAACCTGATTCATTGGAGAAGGCATTTAGGTTAGCAAGAAAAATGGAAAGCAAAATTATGGCAACCAGGAAGCCTACCACTGACAACTATAAAGATGGAAGTGTTGTTGCCCCTAGCCTTCCACAACCTACAAGGTTGACACCACAACAATTAGAAGAAAAAAGAGCAAAAGGGCTTTGTTACAATTGTGATAGAAAATATATTAAAGGTCATAAGTGTGTTGATAAGAAATTATTCTACATATATTGTGAAGAGGAGGAAGAAAAGGAACAAGAAATGTCAAAAGAAGAGGATATACTCTAGGAACAAATCCTTGATAAAGAAGAAATGAATCTGACCATATCTTGTAATGAATTGGCTAGAATTACCACTCCTAAAACTATCAAGATAGAAGGACATATCAATAAGAAAAATGTAATAGTGTTTATTGATTTGGGAAGTGCCCATAATTTTATTCATTGTAAGATAGCCAGGGAATTGAATTGCTTTCTATATCCAGCACCAGAGTGTCAAGCGATGGTTGCAAGTGGAGGAACCATAAATTTCTCTAGAAAGTGCCATAATATCAAGCTATCCATGGGAGAATATGTATTGAATAGCCCAATGCTTCCCATGCCAATGGGTGGTGTTCATGTTGTACTAGGAGTCCAATGACTACAATCCTTGGGTACAATAGCTTTTAATTTTCAACAACTTTTCATGAAATTTTGGGCAAAAGGAAAGGAAGTTGAATAAATGGGTATTTCAGGGAAACCGGGAAAGATAATCAGCTCTAACGGTATGACAAAGCTTCTAAAGAAGGAGCAATGAGGCGTAACTTCACAATTATGTTTGCTAGAGGTTCCCACATCGAAATCATCTATTTTTCCAAATCTCAAAAATGTCTTGGACAATCATTCCAAGGTATTTGAGACTCCAAAAGGCCTCCCACCTATTCATGATCATGATCATGCTATTCATTTGATTCCAGGAAGTGTTCCTCCAAACATCAAGCCATACAGATATCCCTATGCCCAAAAGAGTGAAATTGAACATATGGTTACAAAAATGCTAGAAGCTGGTATAATTCAACATAGTCAAAATTCTTTCTCTGTTCCAGTAGTATTCTTGCACAAGAAAGATGGATCATGGCGCATTTGTCTGGATTATAGGGAGCTCAACAAGCTCACTATTAAAGATAAATTTCCAATTCATGTCATTGATGAATTATTGGATGAATTGCATAGGTCAATTTACTTCACCAAGTTGGATCTTCGTTCAAGATATCATCAAATCAAAATGAAGACTGAAGACATTCCGAAAACAAAATTTAGAACTCATGAGGGTCATTATGAATTTTTGGTCATGACTTTTGGACTTACCAATGCACCTTCTACAGTTCAAGGTTTGATGAATTCCATTTTCAAACCCTTAGAAAATTTGTGTTAGTATTTTTTGATGATATACTAATCTACAACAAGTCTTGGAAGGATCATGTTCAACATGTTGACAGGGTGCTCAAACTATTGGAGGAGAAACAATTATATGCCAAAAGCTCCAAATGTTTCTTTGGAGTACAAGAAGTGGAATATCTTGGTCATATTGTATCTCATGAAGGCTTCAATGTAGACCCTAGCAAAATTAAAGGCATTAAGGAATGGAAAATCCCCTCATCCATAAAGCATATGTGAGGTTTTCTTGGGTTGACAAGGTATTATCACAAGTTTGTTAAGAATTATGGGAGAATAACAACACTTCTAACAACATCATTGAAGAAAGATGCATTTTTATGGACTCCAAAAGCAACAAAGGTCTTTGAACATCTTAAAGAGGCAATGTGCCAAGAGTCAGTCTTAGCTACGCCAGACTTCACAAAAACCTTTATTGTGGAATGTGATTCTTCAGGAAATGGAATTGGTGTTGTTTTAATGCAATATGAAAGACCCATTGCTTTTGAAATCCATCCAATCAAAGGAAAGTATTTACACAAAGCTATTTATGAGAAGGAAATGTTGGCAATACTACATGCACTTAAGAAATGACTACCCTACCTAATGTGAAGACACTTCAAGGTAAAAGCGGATCATGATAGTCTTAAACACATTTTAGAACAAAGACTATCCTCTAAAGAGAAACAAAAATGGGTCACAAGGGTGTTGGGTTATGCCTTTGAAGTCATCTACAAAAAAGGGAAGCAAAATGTTGTGGTAGATGCACTCTCAAGAAAGGATGAGGATGTGGAAGCATTTTTTTGTGCTATTTCTATTATCCAACCAGATTGGATAAACGAAGCAAGGGAAGAAAGGAAGAACGACGAAGAAGTGTGGCCACTCATTCAAAAGTTGAAGAATAGCCCAGTTTAAATAATATTGCCAAAACTTGACGAGCAAGGAAAAATCATATTGGAACCTGAAGTAGTCACAAAAATAAGAAATTGATAGCTACAAAATCAATCAATTTCAGAGTATCTCATCAAGTGGAAGAACTTACCCACTGAAGATTTCACATGGGAGGATGAGAATTTTATACGAAAGCATCCATAACTACTCAAGCATTGAGAAGAACACTTTTTGAAGGAGAGGGGCATGTTAGGTCCCTAAAGTACTAGTGTACCCCTTATTGTTATTAGTGTAACCCCCTTCTTATATTGTTGTGCCCATGTAGTCCCCATATTGTTATTATGGTGCCCTAAAAAGCCCACTATTGTTATTGTTGTTCCCTTACATTATTATTTTTATGTCGGCTCTAATTATGTTATGACCCCTTATACTCCTATATATAGAAAGGAGGTCTTGTCATTTGTATTATCCAAGATTGTTCATTTGTGTAATGTAAAGGAGGGTACCCCCTCGAAGAGGCTTGTTTTCAAGGTGTTTATCTATCTTTTCTATCTTTTGGTGAGTTGGTTTCATAAAAAATGGCTTGGAAGATTGTGGACCATATGGAAGGACTAGTATGAATAGGTAATACACATAAGTGTTTATTTTATTTTTCATATAAATAGTATTAACTATGGTCAACCATAAAATATAGAGAAAAGTGTTAAATGAGGGTTTCACTTACCAAACAGTTAGAAGACAATTGTTCCTCTCCCTAGAGATAAATAATCTCAAATGGGAAAAGGGAACCAAGAGGGTAGGAGGGAAGAAATATGAGGAAACCTTGAAGGCTTGGTACCTGGTTAGAGGAGGTCCAAGCGAGGATAATCAAGTTGTCGTATTTTCAAGCTCAAACAGGACATTATTGAGGGAAGGCAGGATGCTTCCATGAAAAGGATTCTTGAGTTGGTTGGCCAATGGAATCCTAAATTATATCATCGTGATGGCTAGATAATTTCTATATAAGTGGAAACTAGATCGGGGGGGGGGGGGGGGGGGGGTTGGTATTTGGATAATGTACTCAATGGTTTCGTGGAGCAATCTCTTTCTTCGTGATTTTGTGACTAGTTCTAGTAGTTGATAAAAATAAGTACTTAGATCAGTTATCTGTAATGCATTGTTTTATCATAGTTTAAATAGATATTGTTGGGATTATAATACATGGTTCTTGAATATAAATGATTTTTTTATAGAAATAATATCAGCTAGAATTTCTGTTTAGTAAAGTTTGAATTTGAAATCATTGAGATGGGTTAGTTTCTAGGCCAAGTTAGGTAACCATCAGCCTAGAAACAGTGCTTCGTTTAGGACAAGGAAAACAGATTGGAAGAACAAGACCCAGGAATACGTTCCAATCAAAATTTTCAATTTAGTAATATAATACAAAAATATTTAAAAGAAAAAAGCCCTAATAATTCACAGACTTATTAATCCCCTTAATATTGGACTCTTTAGACATAAGAAATAGCAAAGATATTTGGACCTTTTTTTTTTGCTAAAGCAAGAGTCGTGCCTTCCTTTTCATTAAATCAAACGTAATTTACAGTATATACACATTTCCACCAAAATATGTGGTACAACGAAAAAAAGGAAGAAGTCCTATAGAATCTAAGTGCTCGAACCCCAAAATGTTCCTGCCAAACACTTTTGATTGCCGAAAAAAACAGGCAATGGGAGTCACATGGCACATAAGCCCTCCCCATAAAATCTCGTGTCAGCAAGCCCTTGACCTGCCTTTTAATCAAAACCGTCCATTTTTCTTTTTAAATCCTATGCTGGAGAAACACATCACTTCATAAAAAAGCAATATGTTTAACCCCCCGCCCACTGAACTGCACGCACAATCCTAGTTGTTGATCGAGCTTGTTAAATCTGACAGTGGAGCTGAAAATCGCGTGCCAGAAATCATCGAAGTTTATTGTGCGATGAGGTGGGTTTTCAAACCTGGCCCTCATCACGTGTCAAGCATTGTAAGGTATCCTACCCAAAATTCGAAACCACCTTCGGCTTAAAAGCGATTCGATCACACCAAAACCACTCAAGAGGTGGTTTTGTCTCCCAACACTGGGAAAAATGGGAAGCGTTGCCTCCAGAATGATTATTTTTCTCGACCTTTCTCCTGACTGTGAAAACCCAGCTCCTGCCTTCGAATATTTTCAGCGGCGTCATGACCATAGCTGCAGAGGCTGTCCCTAGCGATCTATCCTTCGTAGACCTGCCTGACCAAAATTGTGAGTCATGCATATATCTGCTCATTGGGAATTGTCTTGCTTAGTTCTGTTCTGATACACTTTTTGATCCTCTTCCACCTGGTTATGGCAGATTTATTTAAGATCGCTTTGCAACATTGCAAGCCAACTCATCAAAATTCTGTTGTCCTTATAGGTGACCCCTTGGTTGGCTAGAATCATAGGGAAAATTTTAAGAACCCCCCCTAAATTTACATGTATAATAAATTGGTGAATCTCCATGGTATATAGGAAAAATGGAAGGCGATTTTATCAATAATATGATATGTATATACAATTTTTTGGCAAATCTCTCACCAAGCATGGCGAATATTTTACTCAATTATAAAATCTTGTGTTTATTGAATACACAAATGAAATCATTGCATTTCTTTAAAATATCTTTTGAAATCAAAATTACCGAAATTACATATCGATAATCTAGTGGGTGTAAGATAAAATTCACCCGTGCCATTCACAGAAAGCATGAGAAAAAACCTAATACTATATATAAAACCAAGAAAATTCAAATTCATCACTTCTAGGGACCTCTAGGGACCTCATAACCACCCTGCCAATACACAAGTATGTTCCTGTTTGCAATTAGAAAAATTACCCAAATTACAATGTGTTTACTCCACTTCTAGGGACCTTGTAACCACCCTGCAAATACACAAGTATGTTCCCGTTTGCAATTAGAAAAATTACCCAAATTACAATCTGTTTACTCCAGCATATGTTGGAAAGTTATAGAAGGATGACTAGTGCAATCAATCCATTCCTTTTAGCCTTGGATTTGTTTCAGTTTAAAACAGAAGTATACAAATATACTTGTCCAATGTCTATGCTTTAAACATTCACCTTAAGATGTTTTTACAATATAATTTCCTAAGTCTATTTAATATCTTCATTATCATAAAAACCAACCTATATACATCTTAACTCCACATCTACCACTCTTAGGGTGATAAAATCTATTTATCCCTCTGAGCACTTGGTAGTCCCAGAATTAAGATGGATCTAAGATAGATTTTCCCCTTTAAATAGTCTATGCTCACATGAGTACCATGGGTCAATACCATGGGTTATCATAAACCTGAGCTTAAAAATTACTATTAGTAATTTATAAAAATTAATAAAATTAATAGTTGATTTTTATTTTAACCAAGTTAAAATGTTTAACATACATTAAATTACAACATCCATTTTTACTCTAGATCGGATCAAATATTTTTTCACTCTATGCTAGTTTGCATATCACGATATTTGATAGATATTTGATATCTCTCGGGAGTTAGTAGATCCAGAGTAAAGATGGATCTATTCTGGTTTAATTCCCCCATTTAAATAGGCTACATTCCAAGTGAATACCATGGGTCAATACCATGTGCCATTTTGGTGAATACCATGGGTCAATACCATGTGCCATTTTTATTTTTATTAATACTAATACTAGGGTTAATAATGTCTTTTTGCATGGTATTAATATAAAATAAAAATAAAAAAATGTTTTATTTGTTTACCATACCTCTCGTTTATTTATATTTTTATTAATTTACCATACCTCTTTTATAAATATGGTATTTGGGCCTTTGGCCATAGGATTCACTTAAATAAAACCTATTCTTGAAAATGGGCGAATGGATTCACTTAAATAAAACCTATTCTTGAAAATGGGGGAATGGAAGGTTGTAACTCCTAATTTCAAGGGCTAAATTTACCTTTTTTACCCTCTCCCTTAAAATAAGGTGGGCTATTTGAGGTGATTTGTAAAAATGTACTATGATACAAAATATTCGCCCACTAAAAATTTAAAACCCCTTAATTTCGCCAAAGGGCGATCATTCGCCCCTAAAATCACCCCTACTAGAATGTCTGCCAATTTGTTGGCCTTTCTACGCACATGGATGAATCTAAGTGTGCGTAGTCCTTGAAGATGAACCTGCATTTTTTGGAGCACCCTTATTAACCTCTAGTGATTTGAAACTTTTTTCGGCCCTGTTCCATGACTAATTTTCTTGGCCGCATTGATGACTAACTCTGAATCAGCTTCTATTATCACATTTTGGCAGTTGTCCTATTTCAGAAATTCTAAGCATTGCTCCAATGCCATAAGTTCTTCCATGTTGTTGATAGCTTTTCCTAAATGACAATGGAAGAGGGAGATGATGCTTCTGGTTTCATCCCTTAGAACTCCTCCAAAGCCTACCATTCCGGGGTTATCTTTTGAAGCTCCATCAATGTTATACTTCAAAAAACCTTCCGGGGGGGGGATTCCATAATTCCTTAACCGATTCCCTCATGATTATTTTCTTGTCTAGACCTTGTGGAATGAGCCCCTGCATGTCTAGCTGCCTGAGTATTCTCAACTCTGTTTCTGAGGGAGGATTTTTGAGGAGATTCTTAACTGTTGTGCTAATTGTCTCTTTTAGTTGTTTGAAGATCTGCTCCAACAAACGAAGAGAGGAATTCATCTCTTTGAAAATTCTCTTGTTTCTTTCTTTCCACACATTCCATATTATGAAACTTGGCAAGAGAGCCCAGGTACAGTTAAGAACTTCATAATATGAAAAATTATTTCTCCAATTATTTATGGTGATAGTGATACTATCTTGTCTCTATCCGACTGATTGAAGATGGTGGAAAAAAAATCCCATAACCTTGAGGTGAAAATGCAGCTATTGAGAAGATGTTCCATTGTCTCCTCTTGTGCTTCACAGAGCTCACATCTGGAGGGTCCCAACATACCCCTCTTTCTAATATTGTCCCAGGTTAAGATTTTCCTGTGATGAACCAGCCACATAAAGAGATTGATCTTCATCCAGCCTTTGTTCCTCCATAGCTACTGTTAGATTCTGACCGATGCTTGGGATTCCAACCCAAGGAGAATACCTTTTGCTTCCTTAATATTAAAGTTGCCCTCTTTGTTGTTACCCCATCTTAGTTGATCCTGCCCTTCACTGACTAAAATCATCCTCTGATCCAACATCCTCTTTAGGGTCTCTTCTCTACTGTTGAGGGTTTTGTCCTCTCTACCATCTATTTTTTTCCATGTTCTCTATTTTTTTGTATTGTGAGAATGTTCCCAAGAGTCCTTTACCTTTACTAATCCTTGGTTGTCTGTCTCTTGCTTGAGGCCCAAAAATTCCTCTTTCAAAAGTGTTGGTTCTTGTTGCCATTTATCCTCCTAGAATAGTACCTTCTCTCCATCTCTGATTTCCCAAAAACTATTTTTTTGAACCACTCCTTTGTTCGCCCAGGCCTTGTTCCATATGTGAGAGCCCTTCATGTTTCCTAACATTCTTATTAGCTCAGAAGAGTGCCAAGAGCTGGCAAATTTTTCCTTCTAGATGCTTGCCCATTGAGCCTTAGGATCCTTAACCCACCGCCACCAGAGTTTGGCCCCAAGAACCTTACTGAGAATCTCTAGATCATCCAAACCTAGGCCTCCTTGGTTCTTAGGTTTACAAATATTTTCCCAAGAAACTAAAGCCCATTTTTTCCTAGTTTCCTCCTTGCCCCAAATAAAATCTCTTTGGATATTTCCAAATTGCTGTAGGACTCCTTTTGGAGCACAACTTTTGCAAGAACCAGTCTACTAGCCATATTTAAAGACCTGAATGTCCATTTCTAACCTTGTCTTGCATCTTGATGATTAACGGTTCCCAAATGCTCTTATGCAAAGGTTTATTTGTTAGAGGAACTCCCAAATACCTAGATGGGAGGGAATCTCTTTGAAAGCCAAGAATTCAGGAGACATTTCTCTGGATGGCAATGTGGGTGTTGAAGAAAAAAAATTTTGATTTGGAAAGATTGACCTTCATACTTGTTGCCATGGCAAAGTCATTCAAAATTTGTTTGTATGCAAGCGCTTCCTTGACTGTGGGAATTCCCTATAACATGGTGTCATCTACAAATTGTTGATGGGTCAGAGCTTGACCATTCTTTGATAGTTGGAGTCCTTGAATTTTTCCCGTTAGTTTAGCATGCTTAATGGACCACCCCAGCCCTTCCATCATGAGGATGAAAAGAAAAGGAAGAAAAATTTCAGAGGGAGAGCCACTAGCTAAAATTGAGAAGCTGGCAGAAGTCACTAGGGTCATGACCCATCTTATCCAATTATGATCAAAACCAAACACAGTAAGCATTTTCTTGATATATGCCCAATTCACTTTCTCATATGCTTTGGCTATGTCCAATTGCATTATCATACCCACTTTCCTTTTACTAATTAACGAGTGAACCACCTCGTGAGCTTGAATCATGTTATCTAGTATTTGTCTGCCTTCCAAGTACCCCAATTGTTCCCCCGAAACCAGTGTAGGTAGAAGGTAGCAAAGGTTTAAGTCTGTTGGCCACTACCTTAGAAATTATCTTCTGAACTACATTGCATAAGGTGATGGGCCTATACCTCTTTGGTGTTTAAGAATTATCCTATTTTGGAATTAGGTCAATGAAGGAGGTATTGAGAGCTTTCAAAATAGTTTTGTCCATCCTGGAACCTTCCACTACCCTTACAATATCCTTTTTGACAATGTTCCAACAAACTTTGAAGAAATGCACATTGAATCCATCCGGACCCGGGGCCTTGCCATTTTGAATTTCCTTGAGAACCTCACTAACCTCCTTTTCAGTTACAGGTCTGTTGGGATTACAGTTGTCCTCTCTGGATACCAACTTAGGGATGTGTTTAGTGAAGTCTTTGATGAAAGGTTCCCTTACTAAAATGTCTTCCTGAGCAATACCTCGAAAGTGTTTTACTAGCACTGCTTCTATTTCCTCATGGGATTGATGGATCTGCCCATCCTTGTCCTTGATTGAAGAGATCCTGTTGTGAGTCCTATTAGCAATGGTGGAAAGATATTTGGACTTTTTACTACACCATAAACAAAAAAATATGAAAAAATATCCAATAGAAAAAAACTAGAGAGGGTAAGTCGGTCCTTTGTGAGACCTGTAGACTTCAATTATAAATACAATCCACAACTGTTTTAAAATTGATTGAAAAGAACAACAAAATAATTTTTTTCATATATATATAAATGAAAATAACAAATAATACGTCCAAAGAAATTAGTTATTTATCATTTTTATACCATAGAAGAACAACTGATAACCAATATAGCTAACTGCACTAGTGACTTGTACAATGACTTGTACAACAATGAAACTTACTTTGGACCAAACAAGAAATGAGTACACTATCAACATGAACCTATACTTACCTAGAGTATTAAATAACAAACCATTCACAAATATAGAGAACGATATTGTGAGAGGGGTTGTTAATACAATAGAGTTATTAACATGCAATTGTAAAAGCCAAGAAATCAACAACATATAAGAACCATTGGCCATAATCCTACAGGAGTTAAACTGATAACTTTATATAACTAACCCTATGCATAAATCAATTTGTAACTAGGGTACATATATTAACTGTAAATAAATATTCTTGGAGGGTTATGCAAATAAGTACAAGAAAAACAAAATTCAAGTTTCAGGTCGTCGAACACTACCAGACAAGTCTCGACGATGATACCCATAATTAAACAATAGAAAATAATGATAAATAACCAAGGAAAACCACACTTGAAATAAGTAAAAAGGAAAACCCTTATGTATGTACAATAGAAACTATGGAGAAAAACCTTTAAAAATAAATATTGTAAATTTAAATTTGGCTAAACAAATTATAGTGCCCAATTCATATGGCAAGAGTGGAGGTCCACGACCAAATAAGTTACGAAAAGAATAGTTTTGACCATAATTGACATAGTTTATAAGAACCCTATTCTAGTGGACAAATCATTGCCATATGGATATCTCTCGCACAATATACTATAACTAACAGTTAGACAGTACCTCGAGAGAGGTCGTAGAGTATTAAAATTTGTATTTGTTGCCAAAAAAAATACCCATAAACACAAGCAACATGGTTACCTTACTACCTCCTTATAATATGATTTACTATAGAAAGGTAATAACACCGAATGGATTTGTAAAATTAATCTCTTCCATCCTTAAGTAAATATTTTTTTGAAGTGGATAGTTAGATTTAAAAAAAATATTGGGGTATATCACAAGATTTGATATAAAAAATTGGACTAGAGGTTCATGACTATTCTAGTCTATATCTATTGGTACTTATCAACAATGAGGCAAAGAGAAAGGTAACGAAAAAAATGGTACAATTAAAATTGCTAAAAGTATGGATTATATTGATGAAATAGAATTGGATGTAGCATTGCTTTATGTATGTGGAGTAGTGTTTGGAAGTCCCTATATATAGGAGAGATTCAATCTTCATGTGAAGAGTTAATTGGTACCACCTTTTCAAGGACAATAAATCCTTAATCAAAAACACACATAGGGGCAAGTTGAATATTTCGCAAGTGCGTGCCAATAAAACCAAGAAATTGATCAATTCCAGTAAAAGTGATGTTTTATTATTCTTAAGAGAAAATCAATATTTAGAAGAGTCATTGAGAATAAAGGCATCCTTGAAAGGGTGTTGTAAGGAATAGAGACAACAATTGGAAGATTTTCTACAGGCATACAAGGGAGTGTTCCAA
Source organism: Pinus taeda (assembly GCA_000404065.3). Classification (NCBI taxonomy): domain Eukaryota; kingdom Viridiplantae; phylum Streptophyta; class Pinopsida; order Pinales; family Pinaceae; genus Pinus; species Pinus taeda. The sequence goes on from APFE030504174.1 coordinate 224,697, forward strand.
GAGCCTAGAGGGAAGAGGGAAGTGGAGCACGTATTCTAATTGTTACAAGACTCTCCATTTCTAAATATTAGGAAATATGGACAATTAATTCCAGAAGCTAATGAAGTGAAGAAGTTGTTGCAGTAGTTTTTGAAGTAGAGGGTTATTCAACCGAGTATCTCACCATGTCTTTCAACCTTAATTCTATCAAAGAAGGTGGGACTTGTTGAATGTGCATTAAATACAAAATGGTAAACAAGATTATACTTAAGAATAGTTATCATGTACCTAGGATTAATAACTTATTAGATTAGTTGTAGTAAGAAAAATACTTCACCAAGCTAGATTTAAAATGAGGGTATCACCAAGTTTGAGTTAAATAATAACATGCTTGGAAGACCACCATCAAAAACATAAAAGGTTTGTATAATTGGTTATTCATTCCATTTGGTCTATGCAATGAACCAATTATATTCATGATATTAATGAATGATATACTACACTTAAATCTACATTCATTTGTTACTATTTATTTGGATGCTATATTGGTACACAGTGCTATCTGGGAGGAGAAAATCTCACATTTTATGTAGGTGCTAGAGAAAATAAAGAGAATCAATTGTTAGAAAAGATCAAGAAGTGTGAGTTTGTATAATAGTATTTGGTGTATTCAGGTTTTGAGATTGGTGGAGGGCAGTGTTATGCTATGAATGCATAGTCACATGGAGTTGTTGCTTTGTGAATTTTTCCCTAAAGATCACTAGGCTATAAGAGTGTACAATAAATCAATCAAACAAGAAATTGATTTCCTCATATGATTTCATTCATCTATGCATATCCATTACAGAAGATGGGTGAATGAGGAACCCGATCCCTCGCATGATGATGACAGATGTTGAGCCTGATACAGATTAATAGAGCTTCACCTCCACACAAAGATCCCACTCCAAAAAATAATTGATTTGGTATCCTCCACACAATCATCACCAAACAAGGAAAATTTCCTTTTGTGGAGGGTAGATTAGCTCATACAATAAACTAACACACATATAATGAACAAACTCAGAAGTACATAAGAAGGGAATCAATAACTTGTCTTAATAGCCAAAATTGATACATGGTATACCTTCAATACACAAGTGATCTAGGTGGATATTGGTGGCCACCTTCCTATTCTACTTGGAACCCCAACATTATTTCCTTTCATTTCCTAATTTTTAGCGAATTTTCCTATTTTGGCAGTTTTATATTTTTAGCAGTTTTCACGTCTTAAAATTTCGAAGCCATTTTTAGGCCCTAAACAAAATCTTTTGGGGAAATGGGAAAACTTGAGGCATACAACCAACAATGGAAGTGGAAATTTGTTTTCCTCGAATGGATCTTTCTGATGGGATATTGTATGCACCAAATAGAGATTGTATGCCAAAGTTATGACTCCAGGAAGTTATCGTTCTAACTAACCCTAACGGGGCCAACAAGATTTTGGCGCTTCATCTCCTAGGGTTAGTTTTTTCTATGTTTAAAATTTTGATTTGTTTTATTAATGATAAAAATTCTTGAGAGCCTCATTGTAACTTAGTTCAAAAGGTATATAGTTGTCACATCTCTTCTAAGAGATAAGCTACCATCGCTTGAGCTGGTTTGTTTCCTTTTTGCATGTAAACAATTTCAACAATTGTTATTTATCAATTAAAGTTTTGTTTTATTGTATCTTGGTGTTTTTATTTAAATTTGTATTTAATTTTTTTCCTTCATAAATATGGATCAATGGTATCATGACAATCTTCTTTTTCTATTGTTTTCCATGCATGTCCCCAAAAGGGTAGGGGTATAAGGAGTTGGGACTTGAATTGGTTGAGCTCTTAGAAGACCGACCTCTCTGACACTGATGACCTCCCATGAAGGAAGAAAAGGAAGAAGAGGGAGCAGGAGATCATTTCAAATTGTTGCTTGAAGAGGCCCTCGAGCAACAAAGGAAAAAGACGATGGATAATTTTTCCCATATCCTTTGGTGGGTATCAGCGAGTGAGTCATCTCCATCTAGAAGTCACTTCGAAGGTGCCACCCCCTTTAAGGTACAATTTAACTTCGAAATTCCTATTTTTGAAGGCTAGATATATTAAGATCCTCTAGATATATGGTTAAATTTTATAAAAGGATATTTTCCAGTCCATAATTTTTATGATAGGGAAAAGATTACTTTTTCACTCCTCAAAGCTGCCCCCCATGTTAAGGACTGGTGGGAAACTTATTGCGAGTATAGGGATGAGGAAGAACCCTCTCCTCTTTCAACCGCACCCTCTTGGAATTCGTTTTGAGATGCCATCAAGGAACAATATTACCCTATTGAGAGCTATGAAGATAAGTACATAAAATGGACCACACTATGGAAAGAAAGGGACAAGGACGTTTTGAACTTCAAGAACATTTTTCATACCCTATGCATGAAGTTGGGTATCAAGGATTTTGAGTAGAATATGGTACTCAAGTACCATGGTTTCTTGCACAAATAATCTAAGAAGAAATGCAGTTCTTGGACATCTCCTTTTTGGGCGCAACATACCAATATGTTGTCAAGATCAATTACAAATTTAAATAGAAGAAGAGAGACTTTGGATCTTCGAATCCAAATCAAGGAAAAGCATCTCCAAACTATAGAAAAAAGGACAGTGTCAAGGTGGAGTGACCTAGGACAACGCATCAAATCCACAAGAAAATAATAGCACGATGAAAACAAAGAAGGATATAGGAAAGTGGCGTGATTTCCATAAGAGCCCCACCAATGACAAAAATGTGTGTCATGTCAAGAGATCATTGGTGGCTAGGCTAAAAGCTTCAGATTCAAATGCATGTTCCAACTTTGAGCCATAACATGACAATTGGAATGACAAGGGGAAAAAGGTTATTGATGAAAAATCCAGTGCCACCATTGCCATCACCAAGGCCCTGAACATTGAGCTTGAATATCCAAAGGAGGGGGAGTGCCTCTTCCACTCACAAATGTGGGTGAAGGGTTCTTTTTTGTAGTTCATTTTCAATAGTTTGAGCCAAAATAACATCATCTAAGTAGAGTTTATTAAGTGGTTGGTCCTATCAACCACACCACACTGACCACCATACACCATTGGGTGGCTCCACCAAGGATGAGATATTTGTGTTAGCCAGCAGTGTCGACTTCCCTACAACATCAAGCCCTTGATGGACAAGGTACTGTGTGATGTTTCTCATCTTGAAGTTTGTGATGTTTATTAGGTTAACCATACTTGTGGAAGAATTATGCTATGTATGTGACCATACCTTGCACTATTATTATTACTTTTGGAAGAAAACTATATAGGACACCAGAGGTAGCCCCGCTTATCACCGTTTCTCTAATCTCTATTAAGAAATATAGTAATATCATCTCCCAAATGAGGGATTTTTTCTTCTTTCTGATTTTCTCTCAAAGCAAGTAGAATATCGTGGTCACATCCATGAACCCTAGAAAGGGTTCTTCCATGAAGCAGAAGCAAGTTTATAAGATCGTGGAAGAGTACAGAGGCATCTTCTCCTCACCCACAGGGGTACCTTTGCACTGTCAGATCAAGCATTCGATCGATTTTACTATTGAATAACATCTACCAAATGGGCCAATATACCACTTCTCTCTTCTAGAAAATGAGGAAATCAAGAAACTGATCCAGGATTTACTACAAAATGGGCACATTCGACCAAGTTCCTCACCTTATGGGAGCCCAATTATACTTGTACAGAAGAAAGATGGGACTTGGAGACTCTACATTAATTATCAGGCATTGAATAAAATCACTATCAGGAACAAGTATTTAATCCCATGTATTAGTGATCTTCTTGACCAACTCAAGGGGGGAAAGTACTTCAATAAGGTTGATTTAAAGTATGGCTATCACCAAGTTCTAATAAAACCCACAAATGTATGGAAGACCACATTCAAATATAAGGAGAGCCTTTTTGAGTGGTTGGTCATGCCCTTCAACTTAAAAAATTGCTTAACAACTTTTATGAGGTTGATGGATGACATCTTGCAACCTTTCACTAGTCTATTCATGGTTATATATCTAGATGACATCCTCATCTTTAGCAAGAGTTGGGAAGAGTACTTGCAACATATTCGACAGGTTCTTCAAACCATGTGGTAGAAAAAAATATGTGCCAACTTGGAGAAATGCTCCTTTGGCATGAACCGGGTCCAATATCTAGGTTATATCATTAATGAGAAATGGGTGCATGTGGATTCGACTAATATCCAAGTCATTTAGGATTGGCCAACCCCAATAGCTCTAACAGACCTTTGAAATTTTTTGGGCCTTGCTAGTTTTTATCGAAGGTTCATATTGGGCTTCTCTCATATCACTTGGACTTGAGTCAAGTTACCAAAGGAGGAGTGAAAGAAAAGTTTCTTTGGTATGAGTTGTAACAAAAGGCATTTGTTGAGCTGAAAGACCACCTTTTCTCTGTGTTAGTACTCACATTTCCATACCTCAATTGAAATTGAGACACATGCCTCCAACTATGTTATTGGTGCATTTCTCACCTAACAAGGGCATTCAATGGCCTATGATAGTGAGACACTATCTGATATGACTCAAAAATACTAGAGATGTATTCGATTGTGTAGGTTTGTTGATAGTGGAAAAATTACATTATGGGGAAGGAGACGATCATCCACATAGATCACCGACCTCGTCAGTTTATACATACATAATGTAAGATGCAGAATGATTTCCGTCAGAAAGAGTCCACATATATGCAACAATTTCATTTGAACATTAAATACAAGAAGTTCATCACCAATAACATTATAGATTACCTCAATAAGCCCATAGTTGTGGAAATGACCATTGTTCTCAAATCTTGTAGGCATGAGACTTATGGATGGCCATAGCTATATAAAAATGATCTAGAATTCACTACCACATACTAGATGCCAATGGATGGGAAGAAAGTAACAAAATTCTACCTATGAGATGCCCTGTTATGCTACCTGGGGAACCTTTGTCTTCCTTTAAGCGAGCATGCCAAGCTGATTTAGTAGGCACACTACTTTCAGGTTGCAAGAGATTTTGGTCTAGAAAAAATAGTGGTAGTACTACAAAAGTGTTTCTATTGGCTAAAACTCCAACAAGATGTTGGAAAATATATCATATCTTGCACTGCCCGTGACATTACCAAGCCAACCGTTAAGAATAAATGCTTGTACACTCCTCTGAATACTCCTAGCCAACCTTAGGAATCCATTTCCATGGATTACATGTCTAGTGTTCCTTCTACCAAGCATGGAAATGACTATGTATTTGTGGTTGTTCTTATATATTATAAGATGACTATATTAGTTGATTGCAAGAAGAGTATCATAGTAGAAGTCACTGCCAAAGTCTTCTTCAAACATGTGTGGGTACGTTTTGGGATCCCACATACCATTATATCATATTGGAACAACAAGTTCCTAAGCATATTCTGATCGAGCCTCTAGTCATTGCTAGACACCAAGATCACCAAGTAAATTTCATTCCATCCCCAAACTGATGGCGAGACAAAGGTCGTCAATAGGATGATAGTGCACATACCATGCATGTACAACTCCAAGAATCCATGGAAATGGGACGAGAGTCTTCCTTATGTTCAACACAAATATAATATACCTCTCGATAGCTTGACTAGCCAGAATCCGTTTCAATTGGGCCTAGGATTTCAACCATTGTGGCTGATTGATGTTTTCATGCCTCTTGCAACTACATGTTGAAATGTGGCAATAAGAATATTCCAATTTTAATTTGTCCATGAATTAAAATTGTGAATTAAAATCGAATTTAGTCTTACCATCTACTTGGAAATAATTAATTAAGTTATTTTGGCTTAATTAGTTGGAGAAATTCAAGTTAGAAGTCTTTTTGAAGTCATGCAAGAGTTATCCCTTAAATTAAGGAGATAAGACTTAAATTAAGGAGATAAGACTTAAATTAAGGAGATAAGATTGAGTTATATTTAAGTTGTAATTATTTAACTCAGTTTACTAAGTTAAGTCTAGTTAAATTAGTTCCAAACTGTTTGAGGAACTAATAGAGAGTTAACAGTCAGTTGATGCATGTATGCACTCATCTAGTGTACTTTAGTTAACTGAAGATTCCCTCATCAGAAACTCATGCATGTCTATTCTGAGAAAGACCTAGTTGATATTAAATACAAGAATAATGTACTATCAGTTGCATGTGTTTTCTTATAAATAAAACTCATGCATGCAGAGAGGAATAATTCCTTGAGGATTGCAAAGTTCTGACAGTGTGTGAGAGAAATGTTCCACTTGGTGAGGTGAGAATCATCCACTAGAAACAACGCAAGGAAATAGGAGCTTGGAGGGTAGAGAGGAAGGCTTGTGATAAGCCAAGTTTGCATGTGAGCATCTGTGAGGATTGTACTAAGAGCTGGCTAGCTATGAGAGCTAAGGCTTTGTATAATTCCTATGTATTTCCATCTTGTATGATAATACAGATAATGAGGTTTTTAGCTGAGGCTTTCCCCAAAGTATTTTCATGTGTATTGTGCATTGATTCTTCTTCTTCTGGTTATATTGTTTAGCTCGATCTTTAAGCTTCCGCAAAGTGATAGTAGAAGTAGGTTATAGTATTCTGCTTTGATTTATATTGCATTATCGGGTTGACCTACAACAAATTTTCTATAGGGTTAGATTTGTAGAGAATTTCTACATGGTATCAAAGCAAGATTTGTAGAGAATTTACAGAAATTTCTACATGGTATCAAAGCCAAGTTTATTGGAGCTGTGAACAGTATACTGAGAAGAGAATTCGAATTTTGAAGTTTGGGGTTGCAGGTGTGAATCAAATTCATATCATACTTCAAGGTTGGCCAATGGCATTCTATGGCTTGAGACTCGAGTATGCTTTGGAAGGTAGCTCAAATTAAATAGCATGGAAAGATAGAATGGAGGTTGTATTAGAATACAATGGCTTGAAGGAATTCATTGATCAATAAATCCCAAAGTCAACTTCAACTAATGCACAAGAGTCGGTTGAGTGGAAGAAGTGTGTGGTGAAGGCGAGATAGATGATCCTTGAGGGAGTTCAAGACCATATTGTCTCGAGTATCCATGGGAAGGATACTCCATTTTCAATGTGGAAGAAATTGAAGGGCCTCTACCAAAACAGTAGTGACCAGAGGAAATTGGTGCTCAAGGATAAGCTTCGAAGAATCAAGATGGAGAAGGGAAATACTATTTCCACATACCTGAACAAGCTCACCACCTGCATATATGAGCTTAGTAGTGTGGGAATAACTATTGCCAATGATGATATGGTGAGCCTTGCTCTTCTTGGCCTTCCAAAGAGTTGGAATAGATACTAGGGCTCTATGAATGGAAGGGAGAAACTGTCAAATTAGGAAGGATTGTGGTTGGATCTCATGCAGGAGGAGATCAGGAGGAGCACTCGAGATGATTCTTCATCCAAGGATGATGATGAAGAAAATATGGCCTTAGCAAATAAGGCAAGGAAAGGGAAGGGGAAGGCTTCCTATTCCAAATCGAATTCTTCTCATGGAGGGAAGAAGGCTGGCAAGTCTAAAGTGAGATGCTTTAATTGTCACAAGATGGGACATTATGAGACTAATTTCCCATTGAAGAAGTCCAAGAAGGGATCCTCGAAAGAATCGAAAGGTGAGGCATTAGCCTCTTAGTTAAAAATGGACTTTACCCTCATCGCATGCATGGTGTCATTGATGATGGGTTGTGTCGGGTATCTTGAAAGTGGAGCCTCCTTCCACATTACTGGTGATAAAATTTTATTCAGTACCTTGGAGGAGAAATACCTCAAGATGCACATAGAGATGGGTGACAATAGAAGGTATAGTGTTTTAGGAGTGGGCACAGTTGCTTTTCAAAGGGAGCATGGACCTCCTATCACCTTAACATATGTGATGTATGTGCCTGGACTAAAGAAGAACTTGGTATCGGTCGTGATGTTAGAGGACAAAGGCTATGATGTTGTCTTCAGTAAAGGAAAGGTGTTCCTAAGACACATAGCCATGGGTCAGACCAAGAGAATAGGGATTTGCGTGAAGAATCTCTATAAACTATGGGTAGATGATTATGCAGCATTGAGTACGAAAGCAAAATTGGTGCAAAGCCAAGACATTGGTGAATTGTGGCAGAAGTGGTTGGGCCATTTACATCATGGGGCTTTGAAGATAATGCAGCAGATATCTACAAGACTTCCCAAAGGTAAACTTGAGCAAGTTGACACATGAAAAGGTTGTACCTTGGGAAAGTACACCAAGTCTTCCTTTCATGATCGAGATAGTCGCATAGAGGCCATCTTAGAGTGAGTTCATACTGATGTGTGTGGACCATTCTCGACGACATCCACAGCGAAGCAAAGGTATTTTGTGATTTTCATTGATAACTATTCTTGTAAATTTTGGATTTATTTCATGTAGAAGAAGGACCAAACCTTTACAAAGTTTTGTGAGTTCAAAGCTTTGGTTGAGAAAGAGTCAAGGAAGAAGATCAAGGCTTTGAGAAGTACAATGGTGGAGAATATGTTTCTCAAGATTTTAAGGACTTTTGTGTAGCAGAAGGAATTAAATGAGAGTTAGCGGCACATCATAACCCACAACAAAATGGGGTGGACGAGAGGAAGAATAGAACTATTGTAGCGATAGCACAGGCAATGCTATATGACCAAGGCCTACCACTTCACTTGTGGGCTAAGGCATGCAACACAACGGTCTATTTGCAGAATAGAAGCCCACATTGCATACTTGGGATGAAGACATGAGAGGAAGCTTTCTCTGGTGAGAGACCATGTGTGAGTCACTTCAAGATCTTTGGCTCATTGGCATATTGCCATGTGACAAAGGATGCACGGAAGAATCTTGAGCCAACAGCAGAGTTGGGGATATCTTTTGGGTACACTGATACACCTCACAATTATTGGGTGTACTTGCATAGTAGTCGGAGGATAGTGATTCGCAAAGATCTCAAGTTTGATGAGAAGAAGGCCATGCAATTTTCCCTTGAGAGGGAGCTTCAACTGTAGGCTGTGGAGGAACTTTTGGTTCCTAAGGAGGAGGAGCCTCAGACTAATGCGGAGCAGCCACATGCAGAGGTTCCAGGAGTGGAGACATCCACTCAAGCAGAGTCTTCTAGAGATGGATGAAAGTGTACAAGAGAAGCTGAAAGATTGTTGGAGGATGCGAGAGAGATTGTGGGAACACCATCTTCTCAGCGCAGACAGAGGAGGTCACCTGAGAGGTACAATGGATACATGGCCCTTGTTGGGGAATGTGTTGAGACCGAGCCATCTTCCTTTGAGGAAGTAGTGCACAAGCCGATTTGGGTTGATACTATGGTGGAGGAGTATGACTCCATAGTTCATAACAGTGTTTGGGATGTGGTTCTGAGACCGAAGAATAAGTCAATTGTGAGTTCCCGTTGGAATTTCAAGGTAAAGCAAGCTGTTGATGGTAGTGTGGAGAAGCATAAGGCAAGTTTGCCCGTGGCTTTTCACAGGTCGAGGGGATTGACTATGATGAAACTTTTACTCCTGTTGCAAGATACTCATCTATCAGATCAATGTTGGCACTATTAACACAGATGGGTTGGAAGATCCATCAGATGGATGTGAAGACTGCATTCCTCAATGGAGAGATTGAGGAAGAGGTGTACATAGAGCATCCGAAAGGTTTTGAGACCTTCGATTGTGAGTTGCATGTGTGCTGACTCAAGAGAGCGTTATACAGGTTGAAGTAAGCACCTCGTGCTTGGTACACCAGGGTAGACAACTACTTCACTGGGTTGCACTTTACAAAGTGTGAAGCATATGCAAACCTGTACAACATCACAGTGAAAGGTAAGTTGTTGATCATCGTACTTTATGTTGATGATCACATATTGAATGGTGCTAATTAGTTAATCATGTCTTTCAAGGAGGACCTTGCAGGATAAATCGAGATGAAGGACATGAGTCTCATGCATTACTTCCTTGGCATGGAAGTGTGGCAGAAGGATGTGGAGTTGTTTGTGTCTCAGGGAAAGTATGCCAATGAGAACTCAGGAGATTCCACATGAAGAAGTGCAAGCCCATGCAGACTCCTCTAGCTAGTAATTGGAGGAAGGAGGATGCTACTTCATGAGAAGTAGTAGAGGCTACTATGTACAAGTAGCTTGTGCATTCACTAATGTACTTAGTGAGCACATGACCAAATTTGTGTTATACGGTGAACCAGGTAAGTCAAGTGATGGTTCAACCTACCAAGATGTTTTGGAAGGTGGCAAAGCATGTATTAGGATACCTCAGAGGCACATCAAGAGGGATTTTCAACCTTGGGTCAGCGACAGTTTCTTGGTACAACAGGAAACAAAGGTCGGTTTCACTTAGCTCGACAGAGGCAAAATACATGTCTTCCAGTCAGGCAGCATGTGAGGCCATCTGGATACGAAAGATCCTAGTTGCTTTGTTTGATCAGAGGACGGATCCAACTGTGGTCTATTATGATAATCAGAGTTGTGTCAAACTCTCTTAGAATGCATTATTTCATGATAGGTCCAAGCACATCGACATCCGGTATCATCATCTCAGAGACTGTGTAGCGAGGAGGATCATGTTGTTGCAGTATATTTTGACAAAGGAGCAAGGTTTTGACATTTTGACAAAGGCATTGTCAAAGTGTAAATTCAATTTCCATAGAGAGAGGATCGGGGTGGCAGATAATCCCTTTCTTGTTGAGAGGGAGTGTTGAAATGTGGAAACAAGAATATTCCAATTTTAATTTGTCCTTGAATTAAAATTGTGAATTAAAATTGAATTTAGTCTTACCAACTATTTGGAAATAATTAATTAAGTTATTTTGACTTAATTAGTTGGAGAAATTCAAGTTAGAAGTCTTTCTGAAGTCATGCAACAATTATCCCTTAAATTAAGGAGATAAGACTTAAATGAAGGAGATAAAATTGAGTTATATTTGAGTTGTAATTAGTTAACTCAGTTTACTGAGTTAAGTCTAGTTAAATTAGTTCCAAATTGTTTGAGGAACTAATAGAGAGTTAACAGTCAGTTGATGCATGCATGCACTCAACTAGTGTACTTGAGTTAACTGAAGATTCCCTCATTAGAAACTCATGCATGTCTATTCTGAGAAAGACCCAGTTGAGATTAAATACAAGGACAATGTACTATCAGTTGCATGTGTTTTATTATAAAGAAAACTCATGCATGTAGAGAGGAATAATTCCTTGAGGAATGCGCAGTTCTGACAGCATGTGAGATCAATGTTCCACTTGGTGAGGTGAGAATCATCCACTAGAAACATCGCAAGGAAATAGGAGCTTGGAGGGTGGAGAGGAAGGCTTGTGATAAGCCAAGTTTTCTTGTGAGCATCTGTGAGGATTGTACTGAGAGTTGGCTAGCTATTAGAGCTAAGGCTTTGTATAATTCCTATGTATTTCCACCTCGTATGATAATACAGATAGTGGGGTTTTTCGCTGAGGCTTTCCCCAAAGTATTTTCATGTGTATTGTGCATTGATTCTTCTTCTTCTGGTTATATTGTTCAGCTCGATCTTTAAGCTTTCGCAAATTGATAGTATAAGTAGGTTATAGTATTCTTCTTTGATTTATATTGCATTATCGGGTTAACCTACAACAGATTTTCTACAGAGCTAGATTTGTAGAGAATTTCTACATGGTATTCGAGCAAGATTTGTAGAGACTTTGGAGAAATTTCTACACTACACGGGTATAATTTTCACATGTGTAGTCCAAAATAATTCACTAGGTTTATTAAGAACATCCAACATATCCACCAATAGGTTCATGATATCCTAGATAAAGCCAACGCTAAGTATAAACAATGCCATGATCAGCATCGAGTGCCACATAAGTTTCAAGTGGGTGACAAGGTGTGTTTTCATTTACAGAAGGAATGTCTTTCCAAAGTGCTTGAGAAGCCTTGAACATTTTGATATGGGCCTTACACAATCACCAAGGTTGCACATGACAAAATTTTCGAGCTAAGTATCCCTCCATTCCTTTTCCTGCACCCCATATGAAATGTGGTCTTCCTTTGGCCATACTTTCCACCATTTTTATACACACCAAACATTGTTGAGAAGCTAACACCAATAAAGCTCAATCCAAATTGCATCAACAAGCCAAAACTGATTGGATCATGGAAATGCAGATTCAAAAAACTTTCCAACAAAGGATATAGTTGTATTGAGTTTTCAAAGCTGGCCAACTCTTGCACCAAGGAAAGTGGTTTACTAGGAACCAAATTCAACAATAGTTTCCCCCATCTCATGGAGGCACTCAACGCGATGGGGACCATTTCTTCCTAAGAGGGGAGGACTGATTTAGGTGGATATTGGTCGACACCTACCTATTCCACCAGGACCCCCAACATTATTTCCTTTCAATTCCTAATTTCTAGCACATTTTCCTATTTCGATAGTTTTCTATTTTTGGAAAATTTTCAAGTTGTGAACTTTCAGGGATGGTTTGAGGCCCTAAACAACATTTTTTAGGGAAACAAGAAAATTATAGGCCTCGTGTTTGCATTTGAAATTCATTTTCCTCTAATATACCTTTCTAGTAGGCTATTGTGCATGCCAAACAAAGATTGTTTGCCGAAGTTATGACTAATGAGCCCCAATATTGTAACAAGAGTGTTGCAACTCCTAAGGCTATCGACTTTAATTTTAAACTCATAACTCGTACAAACCTAAGAGGTGGAAGTTCGACATGCACAGTAGGCTAAGATTTACTTAAGTTTCCCTGAGACAATGGACTAAACCAAGGTATATAGAGACCACTTTATCAATTGAATTTATATTTTGGAAGAAGAAGAGATTTCATAAAAGGAAAGTTCTAATCTACTTGCAAAAATGGAAATGTTAATCTATTTTCAAAAATGGAAATGATACTCTACTTTGAAGAGATGTAAATTCTAACCTACTTTTACAAATGTAAAAGATACTCTGCTTGCATAATGTAGACATTAATATATTTGCAGAATGTAAATGTTGCATCAAAGGGAAGCATAGTCTATGCATAGGAAATAACAATGCTTGAAATAGAAACCCTAGCTTAAGAAGCATAAAAAAAGAAAGAAAACCTAATATACAATTCATAAAAGTAAATATCATGAAATAATCCTTTAATCACTACATTCAAGAGAGATTATATCAATGGATTTCATTAGGTGCTTCATAAATTAATCATGAAAATCATTACTATGCTATTCAATTCATAAACCTATCTATTGACCCTAATCATTGAAATGAAGTGTGGGGGTGGAAATTCAAGTCCTAAGTGGTCTTTGGTCTTCCTCAATCATGGGCTCAGAGCCTAAGAGGAATTAATAAGTTCTAGGAGACAAAAATCAATATTTAAGGACAATTTTGGTCAAATTTTGAGGGAATTGTGATACAAGATGCTATAGTATTGCCCTGTTTTGCTACACGATTGAATTTGTGAACATTATGAGGGATAAAAAGGTGATTTGGAGGTGGGAGAGGGTAATGAAATGCATAATAAGGTTGTATGAGGCCCTTTCCTATATTATTACCCTTTAGGGGCCCATCTTGCACAAGGAACAATGCACATGGTAGCCTTCAACAAACCAGAAATGTACTCTCGATGAATAATGTTTTGAATGATTTGTTGAGGTACAAAGAAGGGAGATGGTGGTAGGATGAGGAGTGTAAATGACAATTATAACCCTACAAATCAACATTAGTACCTACGCATAAAAAAATTTACTCAATCTTGGCAAATATCTAGAGCATATTAACAGTGCAAATTGTAGAAAGTTGAAATAACAAAGAAAGGATGAGTTGAATTTTATTTGAGATCTGACTACTGCATTAAAAGACAACCTATCATGTATTCTATAGAATACCTACATCCACAATATATTATTCTTCCTATCCTTAAATAAAACTATTGAGCTAATCACCAATTTGTAGAATATAGAGATATAAAAAGAAGGCTAATCCGAGACCTAACTACTCCAGAAAGGAAATAACTATATATTTGGCTTGCCAAAAAAATATCCCCAACCACATTTCCCACAAGAGAGGTGATTGATAGACCTAGAAAAGAAAATTTTCATAAACAAATCCTATTAGGAATGAAAGGAAATAATGTTAGAAGAGAAAATGCATGGATAAAATACACAAAAGAGAGACTAGATCCTCTACGTTGGGCCCTAACCCAATAGGACTTGTAGAAATTAGGTTGTATATTTTCAACTTCTCATTAAGTTTTAATAAAAATCACATCAAAAATATCTACACTATAGCTCTGCGGACATTATTTCACAATTTAGAATAAAAATATCAAACATGCAAGAAGGAATAACATACATGCAACAAGTATTTTTATCTAGGGAAATAAATATGCTAAAAACCCCAATTCCTCTTGCATTAATCAAATTAAATAAAGTTGTATTACAATTTATTTTCTCAACATAGCTCACCTCGCAAGTGCGCAACCTATCTCTTTGCTCACTAAAGACCTTTGACCTAGACTTAGTCAAATTTTGACTTGGATTGAGCTCCTATTTCCTTGTGTTGTTCCTTGAGGAATTACCCCCTATTATTTCGCAAAATCCCTCAATTCAACTTCACAATTCCTTTATGTTGATCATATGACATCATGCAACACTTTTACACTCAAAACTAGTCTACAATTTTACACTTCCTTGGAATGTCCACCTAAACTGGGCAACTCAAAATCTCTGCATGCACTAGCTATTTTTGGTTGATTTATCATCTAACTGGATGATCACTGAGTTTGACGGAAGTTCCACTGCTTAACTAACCTTCCACTAATTCCTCCAAAAGTTGGAACTAGTTTAACTGAAAACAACTTGATATAACTGACCTTGATTACTACAAACTAGCAATCACACATGAAAAACTAAACTCTAACTCCTCCCACTCAAATTTACTGATTAAACTGGGTGAAACAAGCCATGTCACACAAGTTAACATCATCCAAGTTGTTTGTTGATGTGGAAATTCAAATTTTATCAAGGAAAAATCAAATTAAGAATTTCTTGCTACATTTTTCAATGCCCCCTCTCAGCAAGAAAGGGATTATTAGCCACCCCTATCTTGTACCTATAGAACTCAAACTTTCCTCTTAACAAGGCCTTTGTAAAAATATCAACATCTTGTTCTTCTATTGGAATGTACTGCAACAACATTATCCACCTCTGCACACAATCCCATAAATGGTGATATCAGATATCTATATGCTTGGATCAATCATGAAAAAAAGGATTTTCAAAGAGCTTCATGCAACTTTGATTATCACACTAGATCAAAGTTAGATCCATCATATAACTGAACAATCCAACACGTATATTTCTCATCCATATCGCCTCACATTTTGCTTGACTAGAAGCCTTGTATTCTGCTTCTATCGAGCTGAGTACCACAAATATGTTCTTCTTGTTGTATGAAGACATTGTTGTGGACCCAACACTGAAAAATACACCTCATGTACTCTTTCAATCTAATGGAATCCCCACCCAATCTACATCTATGAAGCCATACACCTTCACTCCCTCTATTTGTTTGGACCATAGTCCAAACTGGGTAGTGCCTCTGAGGTATTGTAGAACATGCTTAGTTGCCCTCCAAAATAATTTGGTTGGCCTAACCATAGCTTGGGTCATCTGGTAGAATGCATAGCACATATATGGTGGTGTGTTCACAAGATACATCAGTGAACCCACCAATTTTCGATAAACAATAGCATCCACTTCCTCACCTGAAGTGGCATCCTCTTTCCTCTAGTTGGTCGTTAGAGGTGTCTCCATGGGTTTGCAACTGTCGATGTGGAACATCTAAAGTATCTTATTGGCATACTTACCCTGAGAGAAAAACAATTCCCCATCACCTTTCCATACTTCCAAACTGAGGAAGTAGTGCATGAGATTGATGTCCTTCATTTCAAATTCTCTTGCAAGATCCTCCTTGCCATATATGATCAAATACTCATCACCAGTTGAAATCATGTCCTCAACATATAGGACAATAATCAAATACTTACCTTCTACCAAGATATTATAGAGGTTTACATCTGCTTCACTTTTGGTGAAGTCCAAACTGGTGAAATAGCTATTTATCCCAGTGTACCAAGCACGATGTGCTTACTTGAGACTGTACAATTCTTGCTTGAGTTTACACACATGAGATTCCCAATCAAAAATCTCGAAGCCTTCTTGTTTCTCGATATACACCTCCTCCTCAATAACTCCATTAAGAAATGTTGTTTTCACATCCATCTGGTGGATATTCCACCACACCTATGTAATCATAGAAATAATTGATCTCATGGATGAGTACCTTGCTACAAGAGCAAAGGTCTTCTCATAGTCAATCCCCTCAACTTGAGAGTACCCCTTGGCTACAAATTGGTCTTGTACTGTGTTTCATGCTTTACCTTGAAGATCCGTCTCGAACCCACGACTGATTTGTCTATTGGACTTGAGACCACTTTGTAAAAATTATTCTTTACAATTGATTTGTATTCCTCCACCATTGCATCAACCCACACAGGTTCCTCTATTTCTTATTTCAAACAGGATTTCTTTGTCTCTACAATCTCAGTCATTAGATCCATGTCGCCAGTGTACCGATCTAGTGACCTTCTCTTCCTGCTCTGATTTAAAGGAGCACCTACATTCTCCCTCACATCTTGTACAAGTCTCTCAACTTCCCTGGTCCTTTTCCTACCTTCTCTGGATGGTTCTTCTTAAGTGTTTTTCTCCACTGTTTTCTCCTCAATTTGTGGCTACTCCACAACTTCTTGAGGTTCCTCCTTTGGAGCTAAAAGCTCCTCTTTTGGTGCGATCTAAAGCTCCCTTTGAAGACAACATTGCATGGTTTTATATTCATCAAATTTTACATCCCTTCACATTGTAATTCTAAGGGATGACATGTAGACACGATAGTTGTGAGGAGTTTCTATGTAACCCACAAATACTCCTAATTCTATTGTTAGCTTTAGCTTCTTCCTTGATTCTTTCGAGACATGGAAGTAACAAAGGCTCCAAAAATCCTGAAGTGCAACACATCTGGATTTCTGCCCGAGAAAGCCTCCTCAAGTGTAATCATGCCAAGAATATGATGAGGACTCTAGTTCTACAGATACACTACTTTGTTGCATGCCTTAGCCCTTGATCATGCAACATCACCCTTGCTGCTCCCACAATGTTATGGTTCTTCCTCTCAACCACCCCATTTTTCTTTGGTTTCTTGGGTGTTGTCAACTCTCATCAGATTCCTTCTTTTGCATAGGAATTTTTAAATTCATTTAACACATACCCACCTTCATTATCGCTTGTGACAACCTTCACCTTCTTGCATGTTTCTTTCTCTACTAGTGCCTTTAATTCTACGAGTTTGGAGAATGTCTCATCCTCATTTCGCATGAAGAAGATCCAACATTTCCATGAGAAGTCATAAATAAAAATGATAAAGTATTTGTGCTTGGAAGTGGAGCCAAGAAAGGTCTACAAACATTAGAGTGGATCCTTTCAAGGACTACATGTGCTTTTCTTTCTAGATCATGGAATGTGGCTTTTATGTACTTCCCCACAGTACAACCTCTGTATACATCTTGTTTCTCAAGTGATCCTTAGGGGAGGCCTGTGATTATCTATTGCACGATCTTCAAAGCACCATGATGTAAATGGCTAGGTATTTTATGCCAAATTTCACCAACATCACGACTCTGAACCTTCTCCACCTTTCTTCTCAATGTAGAATAATCCTCCACATCTAGCTTATATAGGTTCTTCACATGAACCCTATCTTCTTCGCCCCTCCCATAGTTATGTGTCTCAAGAATTCCTTCCTTTGCTAAATAACACATCATAACCATGGTATTCCAAAAAATCAATAGAGACAATATTTTTCTTTAGGCCTGGAATGAACATGACATCCTTGAGCCTTAGGGGGGAGCCTAAATCCCTATGAAAGTTGAATATACCAATCCCAGTTGTGCTATACCTTCCGTCGTCCCCCATATCAATGTGAATCTACAAATATTTTTCCTCCAGGTCACTAAGAAAATTTCTATTTCCCTTCATATGGAATGGTGCACCTGAATCCAAGTACCACATACTCCCCATCACTGTGTTAGCCATGCATGAAATGAGGATAAAATCAAGATTGAACTGTGAAGCCAAATCTTCACATGCCACTCCTCCGGAGGTATTCTTTATTGTCTTCTTGTGTGGACACTTCATGGCATAGTGTCGAATTCATGACAATGGAAGCATTTAATTTTTGACAAATCTTTCTTCTTTCCCCCTTGACTAGATTCTAGTTTAGATTGGGATTTATTCCCTTTTCCCTTCTTTTCCTTTCTAGCCAATGCAACTTTTTCTTCATCCTCTCCCTTGGATGAAGTCCCACCTCTGGTATTTCACCTTATTTCCTCATGTACCAAGATGGATCATAAGTTCTCCTATCTTGGTAGCTTCTCCCTCCCATTCATTGAATCTTGATAGCTATGCCAGCTCTTGGGAAGGCCCAAAATGACTAAGGTTACCAAATCATTTTCAGGGAAATTAACAATTAACCCACAAATTTCATCATGACACTATGCAAACTTTCATAGATACTGTGAAATTGTGTCATTCTTTTGTATCTTGATACTTTGAAGTTTATCCTTGAGCACTAGCTTCCTATGGTCACTAATGTTATCAAACAATTATGTCAGTGCTTTCCACATCACAAATGGAGTTTCTTTTCAATGGATATTTGAGAAAATATGATCATGTACTCCCTCCAAGATTCTTCTCCTTGCCTTAGCTACATATTTCATCCACTGAGCAAGGTTCTGGGCATTATATGCTTATTCTTTTGCAACATATGTCTTGATCTATTCTAACAACCCATTGTCATCCAATACTGCCTGCATGCATTCCTTCCATGCAAAAAAATTAGAGGTGCCTTCCAAGGCATACTCTAGCCTTAGTCCATTGAAGGCTGTCTTCTCAGCTTTGAAGAAATGTCGCTACACTGTTATTCAAATTCAAACCTCTAAAAAACAATGAATTTTCTACTCTAATGTGAATCTAGCTCTAATACCATGTAGAAATTAGGTTTTATATTTGAAACATCTCATGAAGTTTTAATGAAAATCACAAGACAGAGATCTACACTACTTCTCAACGGACATTCTTTCACACTTTAGAACAAAAATATCTGACATGCAAGAAGGAATAACACTCATGAAACAAGAATTTTTATTTGGGGAAAGAAATATGATAAAAACCCTAATGCCTTTTGCATTAATCAAATGAAATAGTGATGCATTATAATTTCTATGTTCAACTGAGCTCACCTTGCAAGTGCACAACCTATATATCTTCTCATTGAAGGCATATGACCCAGGCTTAGTAAGTTTTTTCCTTTGCTTGAGATCCTATTTCCTTGTGTTTTTCCTTAAGGAATTAACCCCTACTGTTTAGGAAATTCCCTCAATTTAATTGTGCAATTACTTTAGGTTGATCATCTGATTTCATGTGACACCTGTACACTCAAGACTAGTCTATAACTGATGTTACAATGCCTTGGAATCTCCACCTCAACTAGATAACTTGAATTCTTTGCATAAACTATATATTTTGGGATGATTGATCAGTTAACTGGATGATCACTAAGTTTGACTGAAGTCTCATTGCTTAACTGACCTTCCATTAGTTCCTCCAAAAGTTGGAACTAGTTTAACTAAAAACAACTTGAGATAACTAACATTGATTGATACAAATTATCAATCGCACATGTAAAATTGAACTCTAACTCCTCTAACTTGAATTTACTGAGTAAACTAGGTGACACAAGCCATGTCACAAAATTGAACATCATCCAAGTTGTTTCTTGATGTGGAAATTCAAATTTTCTCAATTTAATCAAGCAAAATCAAATTGATAATTTCTTGCTGCATTTTTTAACAGGACTCAACCCTCTAAATCAAACTCAGATTCAAGATAATAGAAGGATTTTAATTAACATAAAATAGTTCTAAAGTATGTGATAAAAGGAATGAAAATGACAAGTTCGAGCTCCTAGTTTTTAGTAGTCTCTATCTTCTCCAAACGTTTGAATCCTATTGAGCCCTTGGGCTTCCTTATTTATACAAAAAATGACTGAGGGGTAGCCTCCTTTGAAAGAGGGTTGATTCCCTCCAAAATCCCTAAAACTATGGATCTAGCTCCCTGAGATCCTCGAGTCCTTAATTTTATCTGTTGTTAGTAGATCCTCGAACTATGGGTGACTAAATGCAAGAAACAAGTTGAGTTGCAGGTGAGTAAATGTAGGCGACAAGCCTCCTACATATTATCCAGTTGCCTCAAATTCATATTTTTATAGTAAATGCACTCTATCTTATGCATTAATCATATTAGGCCATGGGATATGATAATCATCATTTAGTCTTTCTAATAAAAAAGTATAGTAAAAAATATGCTATAAAATGCAAGGAAAGAGGTAAATATATGTTGAAGAATGGCCAAATGGGCCTTTTTACATACCTATTAATGAGTCACATCATCACCCCCTATTGAAGGTGTTGCTCACCCTTGGAGGAACTCAACCATGGAATTCCATCTCATACATAGCCCTTGTGGCTACCCTAACATCCCAAGGTATCTTTAAGGGAGTGTCCTATTGAGGGTGGAAACTTGCATTTTTCTCTATTTCTGCACACGCTTGCTACTCTTCGTTCTTCTCTCTCCTTTCTCATAGCCCTAGCAACAAAGGAGGGTTAAACCTAATCACAATCTATTTTCCCTTCAACATTTTAACTATTCCCTTATCAAGGTGTGTCTTCTCCAAGGCATTCCTCAATCTCTCTGGGGAGTGGTACTCTTTGATTTGCAAGCTATGTGGAAATGAGTATGAATATGTTCTCAAAGTGTTGGATGGGTTTCTCTTGCTTCTCTATGTAGAATTTTGGATCCTCATATATGAGACTATGGTTGTTGATGACAAAATGAAGGGCCCTCAACTCTGCTCTAACCCATAAGGGCTCATTAGTCTCTTTAGATATGATCCTTTTTTCTTCTTCATCCCTTTCCTCCTCATCGGTCAACCAAGGGGATAATGCCATCAATTGCACACCCCCATCCTATAATTTGGATTCTAGAAGTTCATGTAAGCCAATATTAGGTTGTACATGTAAAAATCTTCCATCTTAACACTATCCTCCACACTAGCCCTATGAAAAAATTTAATAAATTGTTTGTATTGTTTAAATTGGATCCACTACTCTTTAAGGAACAAGGTGTATTTTTTTAGGGATGTCTATATTGGGTGGTCTCCATGGCTAAGCTTGTCATGGTGGCAAGGTTCCCTTTTTTCTCTTACAACTGCTCCTTTAATATATTGTTTTCCATTTGCAGTTGTTCCCTCATGGTTTAATCCCTTAGCATCAAAACCACCATTTTTTCACCCATTTTCTTCATTCTCTCTTCTATGAGGTCCACATTCTCAAATATATTAAATTTAGCAATATACATCCATTGATTGGTTCAACCTATTTCTCTTTCTAGCTAAAGTAGTATGGGGAATTCAAAATTCGTGGTTATAATTTGTCCTTGCTCATAAAATTTATAGTAGGACCCAAAATCTAGATGACAATCAAACTCTTGTACCTCCTATGGTCCTTCTCCACCTTTATAAGGTGGTGATGTACTTTCTTGTAGCCCTGACTTTCTATCATGTAGCATATTTTCCTCTTCCTGTAGAACTGCCTTACTTTCCTACAGTATTGTGGTTTCTTCTTATAGCTATCTCACATTGGATCCTCTAGTGTTTAGAATTATCGGTGACGTTTGGGGTTGCTTTAATTTTTAGTTGTGACAGAGGTCACTTCTTCAATTTTATTTTTACCTTTCTCTAGCTCTCCTTCTCAGTGACTGGTTGATCCTTCAATGGTGATGGGGGTAGTTTTGAAAGGATGAGTCTACCCTTGTTTGAGCCTACTACTCCTTATCCTTTTGAAATACAAGGGTACTTTCCTGGGCTCCCTTCCTTTGATATTGGAAAGTGTATTGAGAGTTTCTAAGGTGGAAGCCACCTCTTGTTCAATGTTTCCCTCTAAAAGGATTACTTTATGCTCTTGACTTATCCTCTTTTGGGGCCTAGAGGGTTTCCCAAGGGTTTATTTTTTTTGTCTCTAGTTTTTCCTATTCTTTATCCTATTCAACTTCTTCTCCTTTTTATTCCTCCTTGTCTTCTCCAGACTCCTCTTCAACAAAGCTATGTTTTTTGGTTTCTTCATGTTCTAATAGAGTTTGGGCTTGAGTTTCAATGAAGGACTCCCTGTCAATGTCTACAAATATTTTCCATGACAAAGGGTTATTGACGTGACTCAAAACATCCATGAAAATGAACCTTATGATCCCATGATGGGAAATATATTGTTGCTTCCCTTCTCTCAACCATTGGCTCATTTCCACTATGCACTGAAGAAGGAAGTGGGGAATACTAACTCTACTCAATACAGGCAATTTTGTCTGGAACCTTATATTATAAAGTAGCCAAAACTTATAGGCATAAACAGAAATGAGCCTCCCCTCATAGGATATGTATTTTAAGATGTGATAGGCCAGTTCATCCCATGGATAAAGTATGCTTTCTATTCTAACTCCATTCTTATCTTCAATTGGTTTCTCTTCAGGGAGGAAGAAATTGTTTTTAGTTGTGATGGATTTTGTTTTATCCTCCTTGTAGGTTTTAACCCCATACAGAAATTACCTGCATACAAATTCTAAAACACAGAAAATAAACAATGCGAGAGCATAACACATAAAATGCATATACACAGAGATTTTCCCCTGGATCCCAAAACCGGGACTACCAGCTTGATTTTTTCATTATGTTCCTTTCAATGTACAATACATATTTATACATGCCGAAGCATCCAATACCATGGACCAAAAACCCTCGCATCCAATACCACAGACCAAAAACCATTGCGTCCAAAAAACATGTGCGAAAATCATGCACAAAACCATAGGTGGGTTCGACCAACCTAACATAGGGTCCAAAACCAAAATTTTCTGGGGCGCTGCCTCGTACCCCATAAAGTGGGGTTACAGGTATGCCTCAAACCCCCTGTGACCCCCCCTCTAACCCCTCAGTTAACTACGTGGGCTAGTAATGGAAAGAATATAACACAACCCAACATTCCACAGGGGCCACAAGAGATCTTAGTCATTTTTCAGCCCTGAAACGCACATTGTCTCTCTACACCAAGAGAACTTCTCAGAGCTCACAAATTTTGTTAATGCATTTACAATATTCTTCAAAGTGTCCACCTTTACTAGAAACACCATTTTTTCTTCTATCATATCCCTCACAAAATGATACTGAACATCAATGTGCTTTGTCTTTGAATGATATGTAGGGTTCTTTGCTAAGAAAATTGCACTTTGGCTGTCACAGTCTATCCTTATAGCTTCCTGTACTAACCCCATACTTGAACAAAATCTCTACAACCAAACTGCTTCCTTGCTTGCATGAGTGGCTACCATGTATTCTGCCTCTGTAGTTGATAGTGCCACTATAGATTGTTTCATACTCATCCAACTGACTGCACCTCCAAATAGGTTAAACACATACGCACTTGTAGATCTTCTCTGATCTAGATCTCCAGCCCAGTCTGCATTAACAAAGCCATGAATATCCAACATTCTGTCTAATCCTGATCTTCCTTGGTAGCACAAACCATCATCACTAGTGCCACACAAATATCTGAAAACTCGCTTCACTTTTGTCGAATGCTCCTTCCCTGATTTTGACATAAACCTGCTCAATACTCTCATTGCATGTGCAATGTCTCGTCTAGTATAGACCATTGCATACATCAAACTACCGACTGCACTTGCATATGGAACATGGGATATGTCCTCTTCCTCTTCTTATGTCTTGGGACACTGTTCAGCAGATAACTAGTGGGCTCCAGTATTGCAGCAATAATGTGGCAACTCCTGGGACTCCCTTCTTTACTTTTATCAACCCGGTCGTTCGTAACAAACTTGGAAGCGACAGTGCTGTATGCACAAGTACTAGCTCTTGTCGCAGCTGTCACTTGGTCAGCTGGCACAAGTCTGCTAGGAGCTTAAGCAAACTTCTATGAGCTCTTAGAAGAAGCTTTGTAATTGATGGATGAAAGCTAACTCGAAGAAAGCTAATCTATTTGCGAAAAGAGGTTGAAAATCTGGAGGAAAGCGCAAACCCTACATCAAGCTAAATATGAACAAGAAAATGCATCAAGCTAAACATACTAATGCATTTTTCTCTTGTCACAACTGTCACTTGGTCAGCTGGCACAAGTCCGCTAGGAGCTTAAGAAAACTTCTATGAGCTCTTAGAAGAAGCTTTGTAATTGATGGATGAAAGCTAACTCGAAGAAAGCTAATCTATTTTCGAAAAGAGGTTGAAAATCTAGAGGAAAGCGCAAACCCTACCATTACTTCTATGAAGGTAAAATGCATGTTTCTAGACTACCTCTGTCCTAAGAAAACATCTTTTTGTAATTTTGATTAAGTTTTCAAGTTTATCATGCATATGCTTTCATTGTTCTTTACTGTGCAGGGGTGGATCAAGGAGGAGAAATGCTTGGAAAAGGTTGGGAAGGTTCAGAGAGGATCTAAGGAGTCCCCAACACCCTTCCAGAGAGTTTCACAAAGTTTGGCTATCAAGAAACTTCATTTGTGAGCTTCTACAAGAAGTCTGCAAGGGTTCTACAGGATGTTCAGAGATTTCTATAGGATGTTCAGAAATTTCTACAGGTTGTTTAAAAAGTGGATTTTAGAGGATGGGTGAGTGAGGGAAGATGCATGGATGGATAAGGAGGTAGGATAGGGGCCTGGAGTAACCTAGAAACTGGTGGGTGGAGTGGTGAGAAGGTGTAGAAGGCTGACTTGGCTTGAAGAAGGCTAACGCAATGATTGAGCAAGTAGGTAGGGTTACGTGGAAAAAGGACAGATGGGAGATGAGGAACCCAGCTAGGAGATGGAACAAGTGGCTCAAATGACGTTTAAGTGGATGAAAGAGTGGTGGAGATCCCCTGCACGGTGTACATTCAACCGAATCAACAAAGTCTTGCAAATGATCAAAGTCCTAGCTAATCTAGTTTAACTATCAATAACATGAATGAACAATAGCTTTATTGGAAAGAAAACCATGTACATCAACTGTGCAAAGAAACATTTCAGAGATCTAAACCCATAACTAATTTCTGCAAAGGAAAACAGTACACTAAGGATTGCATGGTCAAGCAAACTAGTGTTTTTGTTGGGCCAGCATTGTTTCTTCAATTCCAGCCCCTGATCCAATAAGGATGAGGTGAAACCGAGAGTGTGGTTGTCCCTTTTCTTTGGAGCTTTTTCTGTTATTATCTTACCAAACACCTGAAGCAATTCTATTCATAAACAGTGATCTATCCAAGCAACACAACTAAATCTGCCTAACAGAAATACGTTTCAAATGCATAAAGGGAAACAATGATGCATAAAGGAAAAGTAACAGTACAGAAAGGAAGCCCTAGGCTCTCAGGTTGGGCCCAACCCTGAGAGCTATGGCTCCTATAGAAAACTCAAAGTTGATATAAAATCCGACTGCTTCTCATTATCAAAAAATAGTCATAAGAGTTATGCCAAAAATGGCTACAAGAGAACAAAGTAAAGCTAATAGCACTGTGGTGCAAAATATGCAATGGTTTCAAAAGTCCCTTATGAAGGCTGAGGCCTCAACATTTTTACATCACGAGGGCCCTAGCTGGCCTCCTAAATCTATGGAACTCGGTTGTCCAAACTGTGCGTTAGGCAGTCCCTTCCAAAATCTTCTTCACTGCCTTCTAGATCCGGTTTTGGCGGCCTTTGGAGCTCGGAGTTGGGGGTGAAGATCCCGAGGAAGGGTTATTTAATGCCATAAACAACCTTCCTATGAATCCTCACCTCAGGCTTCACTATCTTCTATCCCATGATTGCTCGGTTTTGCTCCAACACGTGTCAAACAACCTGAAATGAGCACGTGTTAACCACCTAGGAAGAGTGAATACCCTTATTCGTACAAATGACATAAACATACTGAAAATAATGCATAATCTATGGAAAATGAAGGATTGAACAAGGACTGAACAAGGATAATTAGGCCAAATGAGCCCAACAAGTTACCAATTTTGGGGCTCATCATCACCCCCCTGCTAAAAGGGTTTCTCATCCTCTGAGCAACTAGTCTAGCTCCTCCTCTTTCATTGCTTGAATCACCACCCTCACATCCCAGGCTTCTGAAGTAGTGTCCTCCTCACTATCATGGAATCCAGCCTTCCTTTCCACCTCTTCCCACTGCTTATGCTTTTCCTCTTCTGTGCCTCCTTCTAACAATCCCAAAAGCAAGGGTGGATTTAGCTTGAGGCCTATCCAACTGGCCTGGAGGTTCTGCATAGACTTCTTGTAGAGAGGCACTCGTGCCAAGGCCTTCCTCATTCGAGTTGGAGTGTGATATTCCCGGATTTTGAGGGTTTGGGACAATGTGTTCCACCTACGGGTGCAAGCATGAACGCAATTGTCCCCTAGTAATCGCTCCATATCCTCGAAGTGTGCTATGGCCTGGGCCTGCTGATTCATGTACTCTAATAAAGACTGAGAGTTGGTTGCTAGGTGCTGGTGAGCGGATATCAATGCTGTGGGGTCCCTTGGCTCTGCTCTAATCAGTAGTGGTTCATGTAGTTCTCGGTCCATGACATCCCTGACCTCAGTCGCTCTCTTTTCTTCGTGTTTTAACCATGAGGTCATTTCCATCAGCTGCATGTCCCCTACTGCTGTGTTGGGGTCCCATGAGGTGATGTTTGGAAGGGCCAAATTATGGAGGTAAAACTCTGAAAGCTTAACCTTATCTTCCAATGAACTGTTGTTACATAAATCCATGAATTGCTAGGGGTTTTGGATGTGGGAGATACCCCTCTGTGCCAATGTGTTGATTTGGAACTGCAGCCACTGATTCCTTAGGTACAGGCCATAGGATTTGGCTGGCTGCCTACTTTGCAAATCTTCCATTGCCCAACTGGCCATGCAGGCCAGTTGTGCCTCTTTTTCTTGCATCTGTTGTTTTAGGGATTGTATCTCTATACCTGCCTGCAATTTCCTTTCCCGTAGCTGCCAGTTTAGTTCCTCAAGATCAACTTGCATCCCTTCTTTTTCCTGAGGTTCTGCTGAGGTGTCCTTGGCTGTTGTGTCCTCTTCTTTTCTCTGTCCCTGTAGCTGTAGCTACTGTCTGAGTAGCTCATTCTCTTCTCTTAACTTGGCTTGTTGGGAGCTTTCTTGAGCCTTTCCTCTAGAGGCCCTATATCTGCTACCCCCTTAGATTTAGCAATCCTCATCCAAGTGTGGGTTCATACTCTTTCTTCCTCTAATGCTACAAACAATGGCACTGTGAACGTTTGAGGAATAATTTTGCCGGCCTCCAAAAAGTTATAATAAGAGCCCAGACTAGGCTAGGGGCTTGGTTCCATGATGACATTGGTATTCTCCTCCTCCTGTGGTGACTTGGCTACTCTTTCCTCCATCTGCTCAGTTTCTTTCAGCCTAGCCAAAGTTTCGTGTAGAATAGCCTTAGCATCCTATAGAGAGGCTTCTAAGTTCAATTTCTCCATCCTTTCCCTCCATGAGGATGTTTTCGGGCTCCCCCACTCATAAGTAATGGATGCCTTGGAGGGGGATCTATCATTTGGTGTCATAGTATCCATAAGTGTGATTAGCTCTTTTGATGCAGGCTGGGGTCTTCCAGTCTTAATCCTCACACTCCTTCTTGCTTTAAAATACAGAGGAGTCTCCCTCTTTCATTTCTCTTTTGGCTTGGGAGAGGTACTTAGGGTGGCCAGCACAGCTGCTGCCTCCCTAGCTAGAATTTTGGCCAACTTCTACTTCTGTTGTCCTTCTTTTGGACTTCCTGTAGAAAGTCCTATAGCGGTTGTTTTCTCGCTTCCTGTAGAAGCCATTTTTAATCTTCCTATAGAAATAGCCTACTGTTTTCCTGTAGAATCTGAGGGCATTGTTTTAGCCTGCTTGGCTGAGGGGACTTTTTCCTTTAACTTGGCTGAGGCTGCCTTAGGGGTGCCCTTACTGACTTGGACTTTCTCAGTCCTTTCTACCATGCTCTGTAATCTTTTCTCCCTGGATGTTGGTGCAATTTCACCATCCCCTGTTTTGGCAGCTTGCCCCTTTTCTTATGTTCCTTTCTGTTCTTTCTTTGGTTTCTTGCCCGGGGTTTCTTTTCCTTTAACCTTCTTCTCTTCCTGAGTATGCTCCTTCTCCTCGCTACTGGAGGAAGTGAGCTCCTCGGCCAAAACTCGGATGTCATCATCCTTCAACATATTCCAAAAAATTTCCCAGGAGAGAGGGACAATGAAAGTGTGGAGTGCATCTTCCATGAGAAGCTTGATAAGCCCATGATGGGCTAGTTGGTCTGGTGTCCCCTCTCTCAGTTTGGTGGCACACTCAATCATAGACTGCAGGAGGAAGTAAGGAATGCTCAATTTTTTTTTTCTGAGGGTAGGTCCATTTGGTGCCTGAGTTCTGTGAGCAACCGGAAATGATAGCCATACACGATGCTAAATCGCCCCTCACACGTAATATACTTCATAATTTGGAGGCTAACTTCACTCCAGAACGGTTGTAGGCTAGTTCTTAGAACTCCATTCTTGTCCTCTGAAAATTGCTCCTCTGGCAAGAAGAACTCTTTTTTAGCTTTCTGACCCAACTTCCTCTCCTCCTTATCCTAGGGTACCCCCATTGGTAGATCAGTTACTCTGCTAATGAACTGTGGGGTGAGTATGAGGGTCAATCCTCTGAAGTTGACAACGGCCAATGTCTTTGACTTCAGCTTCAGGGACCTAAAGAATTCTTCTGTAATTTCATCATCGTGACCTTGAAGCTTGTCACAGAATGACATCCAGTGTGCACAAGAAAACAAGTCCACCACCTCAGGGGTTTCCCATAATTTCTTGGAGTCTGAAGATTCTTTTCTAATGAACCCTCCCAGCATGGTAAAAACTCTATATTTGTTCGTGCTTTAAAGTAGACAGGGAGTTCTGGGTGTATTTCCTTCTTAGAGCGTTAAAAAAAAAGAGATATCTTTGTGTCAATTACCCTATGGTGAACTTGCCTGCTCGTATACAGAAGGAGGACTTTGGGATTTTTCTACACAGAGCGCAAAGCTACGTCTCCATTATAACACAGTCATATAAAATTTACAGTTTTTACCGGTGCCTTGACAGTGTCTCAATTTCTACAGGAGGGATTTTAATTTAATCGTGGAGGAAATCTCGCATGCAGACCACGAAGACAATTTCAGGTAGCGATATGAAAATGGCTTTTGAATTCACAGACATACTTTCATTCACATTTCCCTATCCCCCTCAATACGTCGAATTCACCAACTTTGGAGTTATTTGCATGGGAAAGTTATGTTCAGGCCTACCTCACTGAAAATTGCCACCCTTGATGTGAATAGCCCATGCTGCTTCGTATGCTCGGTTTCCTGTAGCGCAGTTTCCTGTAGAAATCGTTCCCGGCTTCTAGAGGATGTTACGGTGTTGCAAGACTATTCTGAGCGGTAGCAGGATGTTTGAACAGACCGAGAACTCAGGCTAACAACTTGCAGAGGAGGAGGATGCGTACTCGACTAAAAAACAGTTGTGAGCATAAATCACTGCAGTGCATCATAAGTTATTCAACTGGTCGATTCTGAAATGCTGTGGAATTCATGGTGCGGGGGTGAGCTGTCCCTGCTGATCCGTTGGCCGACGTCATGGCTATCATTCCCCAGTGTGTCCCTGACTGCTGAATTCTTCCCTCTGCATTCACCGCCGCCATTCCTGTCACACTGCTGCTTCTCCCCGACTGGACACTTCCCACGTGTCAATTACTCGTCTTTTCGACATAACCAAGCCCATTCAGATCCTATGAGGCCACCTGACTGGCTGTGGTGGCCAGTTGGATGGCAACCAGACTTGTTCAATCCGTCCATTCTCACAGTGATGCACATTTAGAGTATATCTTATGTAATTTGACGAAATAAGGTTAGGCACTTACCTGTTGTTAGGATATTCCGACACATAGGAAATAGTTAAGTTCAACTTGGTCTAGTATAGAGTTAGGTATAGAGTTAGGTAAAGTGTGTTTCTTTACTGTTGTACATTTTGTA
>APFE030504183.1:0-13393 GCA_000404065.3 Pinus taeda
TAGGTTGTGGAAGACTAGGGGCAACAACACTTCCGTCTTTATAGTTGTGAGTGGTATGCTTCCTGGTTGCCATAATTTTGCTTTCCATTTTTTCTTGCTAACCTGAATGCCTTCTCTAATGAATCAGGTTCCCAAAGGTGAACATCATGTTGGATATTATCCTTTAAAGACCCTATGAACACATCAATCCTATGCTCCTCTGGAATATCTTTTACACTTATGTTCAATTTTTGGAACTCCTCAATGTGCTCCATTATTGAACCCATTTGTTTGAGACTTATCAATTGGCTAAAAAAAGTGTTGCTTTTTGTATCCTCATAATGTGCTATCAATTCTTCCGTAAAAATTGCCCAAGTGATAAATTGTTTACGAGAGCAAGCCATTGATACCATACAAACTGATTTGGTTCCAAATATAAAGTTTCCATACGTACCTTTTGTGTGTTTTGCACATTATTGAGATCGAAGAATTGCTCCATCTGTGATATCCATGTGGCAGGATCCTTGCCATCAAACTTCCTCATATCGATTTTTGGAATATGGTGAGTCTTCGATCCAACATTAGAGTCTATGGAATCATGTTTAACATTTCTTTTGTTCTCATCATGAGTTTCCTTTAGTACCCTTTCACCCTTATTGACCATTTCTTGTAGCAACTTATTCATATTTATCTTCAATTCTTCCATCTTATCATCCATGCCATCAATTTTAGCTTCTACGCCTTTCTTTAAACCATCTACCTTAGCTTCTACATCTTTCCTTAAACCATCCATCTTAGATTCTGTTGCTTTTTGTGCAAGTGACACTTGTTGCACTTGTTCTTGTAATTTTGATATATCATATAGCATTTCTTCCTCTTCTTCACGAGTCATGTTAGAGCTTTCAGGTTCCTTACTATGTATTTGCATTTTCTTTCCTTGGGGCATCAGTTACCGATAATATTGCTCTACTAGCCCTTTGAATTCCTTTAGAATAAATTTTCAAACTAATCTTAAGTAAAACTTTAAAAGAATCTACACACCCTTTTTTCACTTAGTAGGAGCTCGATATTGCCTCTGATGTATCTTTGTACTTTCATATCATCCAGTTCTAAAATTGCAACCTGCGGTAGCCCTATGTGTCCTCTTTTTAATGCCACCAGTCTGATCCAAATTGGATTCTCCAAGAAAGAGTTATGTGAAATCTCCCACAGTGACCTTATTATAGACTAGTTTAGTAGAGCGAACTTGCACGACGTGCCACGATTCACTGTTTCGACCTTTGGCTCTGAAATATATATGCAAGAAATTAAAGTCCATCCTCTTTCTGCACCTTCTTACAAAATTTCAATCCAATGCTCAGAGAAAAAGTTATGACGATTTTACCCAAGTCACCTGTTTGGAATATAATTCAGGAGTCTACAAAAAGACCAACTTCCTTAGATCATATCTCCGCAAATATAGTGCAAAAAGCTCTGAAATTCAGACCCTAGATTCAACGCGATGTCTTCTCAAATGGGTTTTGTTTTAGCTTCTGAAACATCACAGAAAAAAAACTTTATAATGCAAATGCCACGATGACCTGTTTGGAGCAGCGAAACCCTAGAATCCAAAGCTTTGATACCAAATGTTATGAAACTAGCTCAAGAGAAGATAGAAAAGATAGATCAACGCCTTAGAATTCAGCCTCTTTGAGGGGGAAACCTCCTTTACATTACATAAATGAACAATTCTTCGATGATTCAAATGACAAAACCTCCTTTCTATATATAGTTCTAAGGAAGTCACAATATAACCTATTGACCTAACAATATAATTAACCACAAATAACAATAGAGGATTCTATGGGCACAGAATAACAAATATGGGACAATAGGGGCACAACGATATTAATAAGGGGTACAACTACAATAGTAATGGGGTAATCACTAGTATTATAGGTACCCAACAGGTTGATGATAATGATGCATAATAATAATATCAATAAAATCTAAAAAAGAATAATATCACAATCAGTTATCTAAGAAAGAGAAATATAATAATTGCATTGCCCTTAAATTTCTCAACAATTTTTGCATCATCAACACCTCTTCAATCTCTAACACATTCTCTACCTCGGGTACTTGTGCCTCTACTGCTTTGGTTTGAGCTGTGTATGCACCTCGTTGTTCCGTATTGTCATTTTCACAAAAGATCAGTGACCCAATTTGTTACATTTGTAACACTGGTAGGCAGTCTCTCTACCTCTTCCTCTACCTCTACATCTCTGGTAAGGTATTCCTCCTCTGCTGCCACCTTCTTCTCTGACTACCCTTGCTCATTTGAGTTTCCTTCATCATTCTTTTGTGCATGAAACTTTCCTCTTCCATTTGTCTGTCCTTTCCCTTTGGAAAAACCACATCCTCTACTAGAGCTTTGCTTCCTAGATATTTTTTCTTCTTCCTTCAAATCACACTGGTATGCTTCCTCTATTGTCCTTGGAGAAAGTATGTTGATTTCATCTTGAATATCTAGCCTCAAACCATTGATATACCTTGTTGTCTTTTCCAGGGTATCTTCTACATAGCCTGCTCTCAAATTCACCTTGTAAAACACTTCATGTATTCTCTCACTATCATTTTTTTTTAAGATTTTGCATATGTTTGTAAAGAGTTAGCTGGTAATCCTTTGGCAAGAACTTACTCTTCATATTTTCCACCTTTCTATCCCAGACCTTGATCAATGGTTTGTCCTTATTTATTCTTTCAGCCTGTACATTGTCCCATCATAGTGCAACACGTCCTTTCAAACTTATGACAAAAAACTTGAATCTCTTATCCTCATCGATTTCCTCATACTCAAAATACTTTCAAACTTCCATCATAAATAGAGATTTTAGGCTTTGGCCTTGAACTTGAGCCCAATACTTCTCTCAACAACTTAATCTGAGTAGCTTCTTCAACAGGTGTTGCTTCTTCTTCTTGAAGTTCTTCTTCAGCCTCACTAACATCTTCACCTTCAAGATCTCGTTGTTTCCTTACTTCCATGGCTTCTAACTGAATTTGCAGTCTACTTATCTCTTCCTAGAGTTCTACATTTCTCGCGGGTCTATCTCCTCAACCTCATGCAATTCCTGCACGCCTATTCATCTCTCTATATTGTAGATACCAACAACGTTAAGGCTTTGATACCACAAGTTGATCGCTGCTATCTTAGCAAATCACAGTTCTATTACAGGATGAACAACAAACCTTTGCTCTCATAGTAAACTACAATGTTGTTACAACCTCTCTCAGCAAACTACAATCTTGTTACAGACTCTCACAACAAACTATAGTGATATTACAGGCTCTTGTAGCAGACTACGGTGTTGTTACAGACTCTCACAGCAAACTATAGTTTTGTTACAAACTCTCACAGCAAACTACAGTGTTGTTATAGGAGGATCAACATTTTTTTCAGCCACGCAGTCTATAAAAACATGGTTTAAAGATCCCTTTGTAACTCCCAAATTGTGAAATCGCTCACAAGTTACCAAATAGACCCTGCTCTGCACAAAACCCAGATTCCAGAATTTCTAAATTTGTCTTTGTTTGATCAGAAATTGACCCGCAAAATTGGTGACAGTTTTCCTTTACGAATTTTCTTTCTTCTGTTTGCTTGATACAGGGTGTTTTCTTTCTTTTGTTTTCTTGATACATAGTGCTCCATATTCTCGAATCTGAAATGTAAAATGACTCTTTCCAATACACAATATTGGATGCAAAAGTACTGGATTAAAATATTAACTGAAATATGATTCTTCAGGTTCTCCTTTAAATGTAAGTAACAGAGAAAATACAGTGCAAGAATTCCTCATTCAACATGGCAATTTAAAGACCAATTCAATTTCAATCTCCAGATATTAATATTATGGTTCATAAACTTCACAAACACAAATAATTGTCTCACGTACACTTACAGATTTGATTTGCTGATAAAAAAAATCACTGGTCTAAGAAATGTTGTTCAATTAACTTCAATCTCACACCAAAATTTCCAGCACCCAAAAATGTTCCTCCTCTCTCCTTCAAAACTAAAAATACCCCATCCAAGAAATGAGTTCATGGATGTGAACCAATTTCCCCTAGCCCTAATAACCTACTAACTATAAAATCATTTCTTTTAACTAGATATTCCTAACTAATCTTAATTGAATATCAAAAGTTTTCAAAAATAAACTTTAAAATGTTCTAGCCTTGACATGTGACCAATCCATCAAATTGCTAGGTTCTTGGTGTGAATTTAATAACTTATCATTTGATGTGCTTGGCCTAATGCACCTGCATTAGTTCATCAAGTCTCATTGTCCATGTCATCAAGTGCGTCACCGTGACCTTTAAGAGTTCTCATATTTGGTCCTAGGGCAAGTGTTCTTCAATAGAGGGCTTGTCATCATGAGGGTTGTCTTCAAGAAAGGGCATTATATTATTAGGGCAAGGGCTTGTATATAAGGATTAGGCCTCCATACATTATCATTAGGATTAGGCATCTTTATCAAGAAGAGCTTGTCATCATGAGCAAGCACATCATCATGGTTCTAACACTTTATCATGCATGAGGTTATGGCATCTTCAGGGTTAGTTCAAGGACATCCAAGGCACTGTGATCAGAGGGAATCTAGGGAAAAATTGTAGCTCACAAGAATTTTCCATCACGAACAATGCCATATTGACATCAATGATAAGAAACATTTATGGCTTGTGATCAAGTGGAAGAAACCTTCAACAATATTCCATCGAATGAGTAAGAAATCATGTTCTTCAATGGAGTTTCTCCCAAGAGATGATCTATCAAAAGATGATTATCCATGTGTGACTCATCAATAATTTCATACGGCCCATTCATGGATAACTTCTGCAAGAATGATTAAGAATCATAAACTCCCCCTAACAGTATGCATGGTCTCCTTTGGTAGAGTCTCATTATCGAACACTTGGAATATCAAGGATGACTTTATCAGATCAAGAACATGTGTTGTTGGTTGGAGTGTTCAAGATACTTTCATATTTAGTTTTCTTCCTTCTCCATACTTGTGTAACTTTCTTCTCTGGGTTGGTTGTCATGGTTTTAGCTTGTTCAGGGACCCAAGTCAAGTTACTATCACATGCCATATGTCCAATGTTATGGAAATTGAAGCACTCCATCTTGTTCATGAATGAGAAATCATGACTTCTTCTTACGAAATTGCTCTAGGATATTGACGGGGACCATTATATTTTTCATTGTGATATGCCCTACAATATTTTTCCATGTGCCCAAAATCTGTACAAGAATATCAATAACCAAGAAATATACTTTGGTACTTGGGAGATGAAGATTTTCTTGATGTACTTTTGAAGTCTTTTTGACTTGGGATTCTTTGATGATATTCATTGTCTTTTGTATTCTTGACACTATCTGCAAGTCTTCTTGGAGTAGGATTTCTTCTAATGTTGTCTTGATTCTTCTCCTTAACTTTGCTAGAACTGAGAGCATTAACATTTCTTCCAAGCTTCCTCACATCCTTGATGTTTTAAGCATTATCATTCTTACTTGAGGATTCACCTGCATAGCCAAGACCTGATTTATCTAGGGGAAAAATTTGATGACTTAGGATGTCATCTAAGGTTTGAGGTCTCTTCAATTTCTTATTCAACAAGTCAACTTCCTTTTTAAGAAGGACAATTTATTCCTTCATTTTCTTGCATTCTTCATCATTCTTTGATAGAATGATCGCCATTTCTTCCTTCATCTTGGTTGCTTCACATGATTGGGCCTTAAGAGACATGATTTCTGATCTTAACTTGGTGATGTCATCATCCTTTTCTTCTTGTTGACATATCATGGTGTTTCTCTCATTTTCTGCTTCATCAACTGGTCCTTCTATGAATGCTAAATCTTCCATCACCTTCTCAACTCCTTGTTCTTGTTTCCTTGCTTCTTCTAGTTGATATCTAAGGGAGGAGGCCTCTTCCTTGTATTGACCAATATCTGCTTCAAGCTTTTTCAAGATCTTGAGTCTTTGCTCAAGTTGGCCTAACAAAGTTTCTTCCCTCTTCTTTGCCTTATCCAATTAATTTGTCATGGATATGAGTTCTTCATGATGCTTTCATTTGTTTTGATGAAATTCCT
This sequence comes from Pinus taeda, assembly GCA_000404065.3. Classification (NCBI taxonomy): domain Eukaryota; kingdom Viridiplantae; phylum Streptophyta; class Pinopsida; order Pinales; family Pinaceae; genus Pinus; species Pinus taeda. Next base: position 6,110 of record APFE030504183.1, read on the forward strand.
CATTAATTTTGGTGAGTTCCTCATCTCTTTCTTGTACTTGAAGTTTGAAAAGGTTAACTTCCTTCACTATCTTTTCATGGTCACCATCTTGCGCCTTCTTCTTAAGCTCTTTATTTTCCCTTTTCAAACTGCTAATCTCTTCTACGACAGTTATAAGTTTAGTTAGGAAATCTTCTTCAAAATCTTTTTTATCTTGTTCATCTTCTAGGTCTTCTTTAGCTTTTATGTCATCACTCTTATTTTCATCTTCTTTGATGGATTATGGATTTCCTTCTTTATTTCCATCATCTTCTTGACTAGTGGTCATGGTCAATGCTCCTTTTGAGTGAAGGTCGTGAAGTTTGTCCCATATACCCTTTCTGATGAACATTTTTCCAAATTGGCTTTTATAGAATTGGGTATTCCATTCAAGATTGCCTTCATTGCTTTTGCATTGTACTCCTTGTATTCATTGTCCATCACGCTATCAATAATCCCTAATTCCCATACTCCAACGCCTTGAGCCATTAAGAAATTTCTCATTCTTACCTTCCATACATCAAAGTTTCCATTGAACACTAGAAATTTCTCAATTTGATTATCTTCAATTTTCATGGTTGAGGAAGAGACATATTTAGGAGGATTGGAGGCTTTCTTCCTTGGCTTTTCCATTTCTGTTCTACGGATCAACCTTCAATCTCTTGGGGGGGTGAATCAGTATTCCTTTTAAGTTGTTACTTTTACTAGTTAGATCACTTATATTTAGAACACAAAATGAATAATAAGAATAAATGATTTTATTAATTTCTTCAATAAATCAAGTACAATATATTTAGGGCTCCAACCCTAGATGAAGACATTGATCTTCAATATCCTAGGCTCCAACCTATATTTTCCAAGCACCGACATGGACTTCTAAGGCTTGAACCTTGTCAATTTTGAGGCACCAACTTCAAGGGCTCCAACCATATATTTGGTTCATGCTCCGACCTAGTTTCTTGAGGACTTCGATCCTCTAGGGCTCCAACCCTATCCTCCAAAGCACCAACCTTGTCTTTTCGAGGCTCCAACCTCTTGGGCTATAAAACCTAGCTTTACTACATCAAGATTTATTTGGTTATACTTCACAACTCCCAATGTCTTTTTCAACAAGCTTTGTCAATCTTCACTTAGTCTTCACTTTAGTGTCCATGTTGCATCAACAATGACAACCTTGATCTCTTATAAGGTGTCACCACTTCTCTTCATCACACCCAACCAAATTCTCCAAGTCACCTCATGACGACATCACAATCTCTAATGATCTCCATAAATATTCAATATGTCTTCAAGCTACTCCAAGATGTTTTCTAAGATATTTTCCTCTAGGGCTCCAACCCTATCCTCCAAGGAACCAACCTTGTCTTTTTGAGGCTCCAATCCTTAGCTTTACTACGTCAAGATGTGTTTGGTTATACTTCACAACAATCCTCCATTGTTCTGCAATTCTGAGCCATACATATCTGAAGAGATTATTGTATGTTTGGGGTCTTTATTACCACATGGTTGCCAAAATAATTTGTTGTCTGACTTTGAGAAGGAATAACCCAAACAAATAGCTCTTAAGTCCTCCTCTCCTTATTGTTATGTGTTTTTCAGATGCTCTCCACCGAAATTAAGTGCTAAAATGAGGTGTTGGAACTCATATTAATACTAGTTTGACGTTAAGATGAATGGACATGTCTTATGAAGGGAGGCCAACATGACAAACTAAGTGTAGGTCGACTAGCTTTAAAAAATAAGATATATTAACTTAAAAAATTAATCTCTTAGAATACTAGGCATTATGAGGCAAGTGAGTTCTCATTAGAAAGAGGAAAGAGTTCTCTATGAGATAGTCAAGGAATCATAATGAAATGATGTCCTCAAGCTGTCAAAATTTAATTTTCTTTATGATTGTCTGGAATTTTTAGTGCAAACCTTGGGATGACAGTTTTGGAGTTTCTATTGTAGACGTTGGGGATTTAGGATTCTTCATGCATAAGGTTAGGATATTTTTATTAAGGCTTCAAGTATGATCTTCAATCATCATCCATTTTCATAAAGTGTGTCATTATGTGGTATTCGCCATCATCCATGTGTAAACATTGGCGTCATTATGTGATCATCAAGTGTATGCATTCATGTCATTAAGTCCTTCAATAGTGTTCATCAAGTGTCATCGTTCTTGTCATCAAGTGTGTCACCATGAGCTTTAACAGTGCTCATATTTGGTCCTAGAGCAAGTGTTCTTCAATAGAGCAAGTGTTCTTCAATAGAGGGCTGTAGATAAATTTAAAACTTCAAGTTTTACCATGTAAAGATAGTTTACATTCTACAATCGGAGTGTTGACAAACAAAACTTTGCTAGCATACCCATATTTTCTAAATTTCTTGATAGTAGCACATCTGCTCACAATTCGCATTCGACATCATATTTCTTCAGTTTAAATGTACATGCAATAAGCCATGTTAGTAATAGATTTTCTCGATAACTACATAATTGGTGCCATTATATAGCTATGTTGGAAGGACATCAGAAGAGAATCACGAGTCTTGCCTTTTCCAATACTGAGAATATTCTAGTGTCTTCAGGTGCAGATGCACAGGTATGCGTGTTGGCATTTATAAGCTTGTAAGTTCTCGGATGAAAACTTGATGTTTAAAGAAAATTGTCTTTGCAGCTGTGCGTATGGAACACAGTGACATGGGAAGAGCGTAAGTGGAAGACTATCTAGATGCCCGATGGAAAGACAGTCGACTCTGGTGACACGCGAGTTCAATTTCATTGTGACCAGCTTTGCGTACTTGTGCATGAAACACAAATTGCCATATATGATGCCTATAATTTAGAACGTCAATGCCAGGTAATAATAATATTCTTACTATTAAGTCATGGCATTAGGTTATGTCATAATTGATTTAGTATGAAGAGAAATGGTGTCAATAGGAGCAAGGTACTCCATTAAATGTGCTATGAAGTTTTTGATAGTTTTGGTCATGTTTATCAAAACCTAGTGTAGAAAGTTAATAAGTGTAATTAATATTTTTAGAGTTATAGTAACTCATTAATAGAATTATAGTTCTAGAAATATTAATTGCCCAAAATAATTGATAATAAACTAATTTATCGGTTTTTCTTATTTAAAGTTACATTTATATTTTTCCCTTTGTCGAGAGAGTTAAGTGGGAAACGCATAATTTGTTTAATTCCCTTTCAACTGGCCATGTGCAGTGGGTGCCACAAGATGCTCTTTCAGCACCAATATTGTATGCAACATATTCATGTGATGGGCAACTTATATATGCAGCATTCAGTGATGGTAATATTGGTGTATTTGATGCTGAAACACTCAAACCAAGATGTCACATAGCCCCAACTGCCTATTTAAGTCGAGGGACTAGCAAGTATGTAGGATTTGTTAATGACTTGTTTCTGATATGTAGATGATAGATTATCTTAAATACACATTGATATGTTATCCTGTCATTGTACAATTCTACCACTTTACCCTTGGTTGTTGTTGCACCTCCTCATGAACCAAATCAGTTCGCCATTGGATTGTCTAATGGAGCAGTTAAAGTACTTGAACCGTCTGAATCCGAAGGAAAATTGGGGATTATCCCTTCAGAAGATGGAGCAATGTCTATTGTGGTTGTCGGTTCATCAATTAGCAACCAAAGCTCATAAAAAATGGAATTAGATTGAAAGTTTAGCTGCTTACATTTGTGATCCTTCCTATGATTTTAAGGAACTGAGGCATGATGCCTTGATTAGCAAGAAAGATATTTGGGTGACAATGTATTTTATAAGGTCAAAGATTAATTCTAAGAGTAGAAAATTCAAACTCGGAGATGGAAAATTTAATTGAGATTTTTATGAAAACACTTTTGGTTTTGAACCAAGCTTTTGTGACCTTTTCTTATGCCCATTTCTGAAATATCCTTACATCACACAAAATATCTCATAGAAAATTGTTTTTATACCAATATAATTTGTAAATTATTGTGGATATTCCATGTAATGATTTATTAAACTTGATAAAATAATTAAAATATATATTATGAATGTTAATTTAGTTTAGATGTTAAATTCTTTAATAACAAATTTTCTGCTTAAATGAATAAAATAGTTGAAATGTAAAATGTAGAGAATATAAATAAATACAGATGCACCATCTGTAATACACACATTTTTTAACCCTAGGAAACCCTTATGGGAGAAATATTTGCTAGAAGGTGAGGTCATTGTACTCTCTTTTCTATAGTATGGAAATATGCATGTACAAAGGAAGAGATACTCTCTATGGAGTTACATGAGATTTGTGGCCTATAAGGTTCCTATAGAACCTTAACTCTCTTTGTTTTTCTCTTTAACTTTGCACTCTTAACCACTTGATATTTAACATAGCTTGATAGCCAACTAAGAGTAAGGTTTGACTCCTTCAACCCTCAACTAGAGTTACGGTTTTGGACTTTCTAGAGTCTTCTTAAAAGTACAGAGTGGGCTAGCCCTATTTGCATAAGTAATGGTGGCTAACCTAGCATCCTCTCATATCTATGCATACAAACTCCGATTGATGTGATTATTGCATTGTTGGAAAGACCTCCAAGTGTAGATTAATGTCTTGGGGCCTTTACTAAAGTGAGAAAATCTTGACCCCAAAAAAATGTTGTTTGATCCTTTAAAAATAGCTCCGGAAGGCTTTAAACCTAGTTGTCCAAATTTGGATTTGCTAAATGACCTTGCACACTAGTTCCTCTAATTTGTTACACTCTAAAAGCATTGAGATTATCAATAATGTAATTGATCCAATCCAGATCAGATAGTGACATATTTATTTTACAAGAGTGTCCCCTTGTACCATTGTAAATTGTGATATTCATAAACTCTTGTAGCGGCCCAATTCCCTTTTTTCTCAACATTATCACCTTTTGGCTTCCTTAGTTACTTTATCCAATGTGTGTGATTGTAGTCCCCCCATCACAACTTCCCCTCAATTCTATCCATTTCCTTGGCGACTTGTCAACTTGTTTTTTATGCCATCTTTTTGCATGCACATGCATATTTAAAAATACACATAATAAGAGAAAATAAAGGATTTATTCGTATCATTCGACAATATTGTCTCGTTACTTAACAAAGAGTACATTACATATCTCTAAGTATCTAACTAATAAGAAGTACATTAATGATTAGATTAAATACCTCATTATTATATCACTATACTAGTGTGGTTTTATTAAACATTTAAGATCTGATATATCTAAATTCTAAATTTGACCATTATCTTAATAGTATGGATGGACTATTAGAAAATAAATGAATTTGAGTTACCTATATGAAAGGATTATCTAGAAATGGACAAGTTACCAAGTTGAGGAAGTTAAAGTAGGCCTAAAATTATAGATTATCAAGAGTATCAATTCTTGGCTTCAAACCCTCAAATATTTATTGTCTATTTCAATAAACTCTTTAGGTGCAAATGTTTCTTATTCAAGTAGAGTCCTTTGCTAAGGAGAATGAGAATATGTTAAAGGTGTCCTTTAGCCAATTGTTGCCCTATATTATGGCATCCTATTGAGTCCCAAAGGTGTTTCTCCCTCCATTATGAAGAAATTTAACAAATATGTGTCAACTTGCATTATCTTTCTTAACGCTTGTTATCTAAAATTATGAATGACAATAATTTTTATAATTGGGTAACTTTACAAAGGTCAATTGACCTTCAAGTATTTGTAGCAAATTTACTTGATAATTTTGAATGCAATCCTGATGCTAGTAAGGGTTTGAAGCTTATCTCGTTTATTTATGAAATACAAGTAGTTAGTTGAAACATTCACTTTACATATTGTGAATGAATGATTTTAAAAGAGATTAGCTAGTTTGTGTGGCTTGACTTAATGGAAAATTTAAGAGGTTCATTCCTCAATTTTTCTTGCATTTCTAGTTATTTGAAATAAAATGTTTTAGTCATAATTAGTTTGAAACAACTTACATCCCTTCCTCCTTATTTCACAGGAGTGACTCACTTCCTTTTGGTTGTGATTGAAATAGATATAGATTCATGATGTAGAATATTCATTGCAATGTTGATAAAATGGAAAAAATGGTTAACATGAAAAGTTTAAGCCATATATGAAACAAATAAATTTATTATTAAATTACCTTAATAAAAATTTGTCATCTTCCAGTATATATCTTTATTATAAGAATTCTTAACAACATCTTTGAATGTAAATTTATATTACAAATAAAATAAAACACAACTTACAACAAAATTACACAAAAACAACTTAAATCAAAACTACACAAAGATATGGTAAGAGTTCTTAACAACATGCTTTGACTTTAAAATATGCATTTATATTACCAATAAAATAAAACACAACTCACAACGAAACTACATCAAAAGTAACATTATATCAAACCCAACCAAAGCATGGTATTAATCCCATGTATTTTTATTACAATAAAAATAAAACACATTTTACATGGAAATATCTTTGACTTAACATTATTTATCAAAATACAAAAGCCTTATACCAACAGCCATAGAAAAGTGCCCACAATATCTAAAATTCTTGTTTAGGGTGCAGTAAACTCAAATTTCATGTTAGTTTGAGAAATTAACATTCAAGTCAACAATATGGTAAGTCGATTTACAATTGAATAATTTGTGTTATTAGTCCCTGCGTGGGACTATTAGCGATCGATATCGTGTTGACGAGCGATTAAATCAGTTTGACCGATTAATATATTCATTACATTTCATGTTAAACCAAAGTTTATCCGTGGAAATTTCTGTGTAAGAAACTTATAACCAAACTTGTGAATTCAACCTCTTATTGAAGGCCTCACGTGCCCCGATGTTATTTCCGGGGGACAAGTTATTTTATCCTAAGTTTTTGGAAACAAATGTCTGAACAAGTGATTTTGGGCAAATTATTTTATCGTAAGTTTTTCGAAACAAATGTCTGAACAAGTGATTTCGGGCAAGTAAACTATTTTATGCAAAGTTTTTAAGCCTCCACTTCCAAGTGATTTTGGGCAAGTAAATTATTTTATGCAAAGTTTTTAACCCTCCACTTCCAAGTGATTTTGGGCAAGTAAATTATTTTATGCAAAGTTTTTAAGTCTCCACTTCCAGTGGCCACCTGCATGTTCTTCCGGCCACTTGTCACCTCCTCTATCTATCTCCTGTCCCGTCTTCATTCCAGGCAATAAAGAATACATGCAATATCTCTTGCCTCTGCTTCATTCCTCTTGCCCCTCCATGCTTATGT
>APFE030504185.1:0-33919 GCA_000404065.3 Pinus taeda
ATGTGAGTTACCGTTATACCATGGCAGCGGATCTGTTAAAAAGGGCGGAGTTTAATACTTTTAAAATTTAATTTTTGAACTGGGCGGTAATAGAAGGGGGCCAGCCCCTAAAGGCCAGCGCCCACACCATGTGACCTGGGGCCGAGAACCGAGGGCTAACCATAACGGCCAGCACGAAATCCGGCGCTAACTGCAACGTGGTCACATTCAAAAATTCAGCCGGCGGTTAAGGCGTGATTAGCGGAATTTTTGGCGGAGCGCCAAATTTGGCGGTCCCGCCATAATTGGCGGAGCTCCACTAAAGTTAGTTGGAGTCCTTTTAGGGGAAACTGGCAGTTTTCATTAAATGGCCATAACTTTGGCTAGGAAAGTCCGTTTTGGACGATTTTTTTTTTTTTTGGGTATTTTGGACGTGCTGAATCCATTGGCATAGGTATTTTTGCCATCAGAGGTCATTTACATAGGTTTTGGAGCCGTGGAAGTTCTAGGAGCCACTAGGGCCCAGTATTGTGAGGACTGTTTCAGGTTGCAGGTATCCATTGGAGGTGAAACAGCAGTCAATCCTGAAGGATTCATGTGTTCTGAATCTGATTTTACAGTCTATTTCACCTGTAGAGACTTCTATTCAGCTGTAATTCCATTTTGAGCCTTTAATCAAAACGAGGGCTGACCCATTTGGGAGCCTTGGACCCAGCAGACGTAGCCCAGGAGGGGTGAACTGCTTCATCAACTTCTTTTGCATATGTGGTTGATGTATTTTGCAGAAAAAATTCATTTTGATGTGTTAAACAGTCAAAGGAAATATTTCTGCTATGCTTGAATGGTTCATGAACAGCTGAAAACTTCATTGGTTTCTTTACTGCAAGACATGGGAATGTTTTTAACATGTTTAATACTGAATTGAATACCTTGCAAACCTTTTTTCAAGTAGTTTCAAATTCAGATCAAGGAGATTATGACAACTACCAATGGTTGAAAGTGCTCTTTGAATCTAGTGGTTTTGGGATGAACACAAACCCAATGGTTAGCAGAAGCCAAAGTCTTCTACTAAATGGTGGGTTAAGGATGACGATAAACTATTTCACTGTAATGTCCTCTTCAAATTGATTACCGAAGCTGGGGGACATAGTAGCCTATTTAACCTTGTAGGCTATAGTCAGATAATTTGGGGTAAATGGAGGGAAACTTGTAATAAAAGTCAAATTTGGGGCAAATGGAGGGAAACTTGTGAGGCACTCAAAATTTAAATTAGGAGGCAAAGATCTCCAAAGGAAATCAATAAAAAGTAGGGAGGAGATTCATTTTGATCATCATGAATTGTGGATCTTTCTGATTTTTGGGCTTAGGCTCTTGGAGGGTTTTAAGACCCCTTTTTCCTTTGGTTGGTTTTGGTGGTGAAAGATTCCACCCTAGCTAATCCACTTTTCTCTTTAATTGGTTTAGCATAATTTCTTAGGCAACATTCATCCATTTTGCGGCAACAAGGATTTTGTGGTATCAAGTCTATGGCAACAAATGGTTTTAAGGCATTTATGGGCAACGATTCATCCCTAAGCCATTGACTGAGGAAATGACCTACCTTTAAGATATTTTTTGTTGCAGCATGGGGTTTATGAGGTTGAATTTTGTGACAATGTAGACTTTTGAGGCATTATTTTGGGAAGTGAAGGTTCTAAGGCATTATCCAGCAATGAATTATCCCTGTGACCTTAACTGAGGCAATAACTTATCCTTGAGGGGATTATGTGAGGCAACACATGAAATTTGAGGCCCACTTGTGTCAGTGGTTCAACTCTATGCCTGTGAGGGTTTCTCGAGGCTAATGCATGGACAACAGATTTTATCTAGGGATTCCTTTGGTCAATGGACTATTTAGGGCCTTAATTGTAGTAGTAGACCATTTCTGTGACCTTGTCTAGATAACAGGTTCTTCCTGAGGCCTGGATGGTGGCAGAGGGTATCTCTAAGGTACTATTGTGGTAGTAGATCATTCTTGAAGCTTTGAATGTGGCATTGAATAACATCTTCGTGCCTATGAGGCATGGTTGTGGCAACAATATGTTTAAGAAAGTCTGTGTTGAGTTGATTGTGATAGCAAAGGCTAGTATCAACCCAAGGAGTAGCATTAAAGGATAGCATGGAGGGTGGAGCCCTTCTCTTAGAAAAATATGAGGTTTTTCAAAGAAAGGGAAACTGAGGATAAGACCCTTGCGATAGCGGAGGATCAAGGGGTCAATATTGAGGTTGCTGGTTGTTGAGCTAATTTGTGTACCTAAATTAACACAATTATTTCTTATCAATCCGGGTTGTTTATGCTTTGAGGCAAGTTCACTATATGTGAAGATCAGATATAATCAAACCTTGAAAGATAAGTTATTCAAAAGCTTAAAGCAATAAATCCTACAACTCTAATTCAATTAGTTTAAAGTAGAGGAAAAATATTGAGATGGTTCTTGACTCAAGAAGTCCACCTTTGCCTCAACTACCACTTAATGAATCAAAGATTAAAATCAAGTACTTAAGACGGATAAATTGTTAATGAAAGAAGATCTTAACTTAAGAGACACATAAAGTATTTCATCATAATTTGTTCATCTCAATACCAAAATCGCAATAAGAAACTACTTGCATGCAAACCAAAGAAACTAGTTTTAATTCATCATTTTAGTAGAAGAGATGCTCAACTTGAACACTTGTTTTTCTCCAACTTCATAAAGTGATGAATAAGCTAAGAACTAAAGCAATCAATCACCATGCATGAACCATAAAGCAATCTGAAATAAAGCTTTGAAAAACCAGTTCTACACTAAACAGATTACAAGAAAGAAAACTAGTTAACAAGGAGGTGTACTTAGCTTGGAGTGGGGGCCCTCCACCCTTGCATTGCACACTTGAGAAAGTGATATCAGAAGCTCAAATCAATTACACATCCATAGCGTTGAGAAGCAAAATAACAATAGCACAAGTCTTCAAATTAACTCCTCAATCCAAAAGTGTCACAACATAAAAGTATAATAAGTCAATACATAAGCCATCAAAGTTGTGGCTCTTTAAATAAGAAGTCTCATGAAACAAACTGATCTATATTCACTCTAACAAACCCATCTACTCTAATCCATCTATCCAAGTCGAATTCACTACTCTCATCCCAAGAAATATAATCAATCCCATAGAATCTCAAAACTGCCCTATTTCTATGGGATTTCTGAATGACTAGTCATGATTGACTAGCACCAAATGGGCCTAATAAAGCTTGTTCTGTTCGAACTAAGCATAGGTGGCTTAGTCCTAGTCCCAAGCTTTCCATTCATGTATTCAATTCTTGCCCAAGTGTCCTGCAACCACATCAACCATAGAGTGATTACGGGAATTTCTGAATCTGCCAAATTTGCACTTAAAATCAAACTTTCATAAAAACTTTAGAAATTGACAAATTAAAGCTAAATACCTGAATGGATATCAAATATACATCAAAATGGAATGAATGAAGTGAAAATGGATGATAAATAGATGGATTAGTAAGTTTCTTAGAGCAAAATAAGACCAAAACTAAGGCCCAACGCTGGTAAAAGATATTACAGTTGAAACAAAGGGTTGTAAAAATCAGGACTAAAGCAATGAGGGCAATACATCTCGACAACCAACAATATCGAATCTAAGGTAGCAAATGACGAAGGGTGCCAAATCATAGTTGGATGTAAGGTTAGATCAATAGTATAAGAATAGTAAAGTCTATTGATGCAACAACGTATAATTGTGAATCTAAACCACAATGTGTTATTGGAGGTTTGTGAAATTGTAACATGTTATGCACTGTTGAAATTGGCGTTATTGTATAAATTGTCAACTACTTGTCCACATAGTTTGTGCATTTAATATCATATTTCTTTGCAAAATTGAAGGAATATTGTGATACTAGTTAGAATACAAATTTTGTCATGTGCTCTTTTCAACCCTAAGGGTAATTTTTCCAAAGGGGATATTGCAGTGGTATTAGAGTTGTGCATCCTACCCGCTTGTGAGCATATGAACTCTAGATGCTTCTGGAGGATAGAGAAAATGTTACAATCAGGAAAAAGAAGGTTACCCACAACTCAATCATGATAGACAAGGAAGAGAAACCACCAAAAGACAATCCTTTTGACATCTAGAGGAGCTAGCAAGGGGGAAACAACAAATAGCTCAACTATTGACACAAGGTCAGTAGCAAATGGCCCAATTATTTTTCCCGGGTTATAGAAAGTCTGAACAATGAAGGTAACAATCTTTCTAATGATGTCATGGAGGTAACATGAGTTTTATAGAAGGGAATAGAAAGAGCACTAACACAAGCAAACACAGGGGCAACTGGTAAAAGGAGCCCTAGGCATGTATTACCCTAGTTTCTAGATGGTTAGAGGGTAGAAACCCAAGGAATTGCATAATAACATGGAGATTTTATAGAATATTTCCGAGAATATGCATCACTACGAGAAGATGTTCGAGTATCCATGACCTTTAATGATTTTAGTAGCATTAAGTACAAAAATAGGCCTTGATACCCACCACCTGTGTGTAATGTATATAGGATATTTTTTTTCTCCTAGATGGTCCTCAGCGGGCAACTAGAAACCCTTCGCACTCACCAAATAGCTCGATGTACCATCATATCCGCCACTTGAGCCAATCATGTGGTCCCTCACCCACTTGTTATGATTGTATGTTTGAAGGTGGGCCCTAAAGGTATGGCTCTTCATTGGTATAGTTGAGTAATTTTCCTTACTTGTTATGGGCACTCTTGCACATGGACCGTTAGGTGGATTCAGTTGAAAGAGTGGACTAGGTCTGTGATCTTATCTCCACTACCTGATTTCATGGTTAACCTTATACCCTAGTCTCGTGGGATCTCCTTTACTGGCCATTAGCTTTATGGTTGGTACTACATGGGAAATCTCGATTTTGGTTGCATTGTCCTGCTTCCCGACACCATATACATTACTCCATTCCGCTCATTCTAACCCCATTCATCTCTTTTCCCATCTGGGTCCACATGTGCCCATTGGGTCCACATAGGGTTAGCCTCCCCTGCCCCTTGTCCATAACTTGTATCGGGCCTGGAACAATGCCTAGGAGGTTGATGTAGCTAAAAATAAAAGAAAAAGCATAATTTGGCCACTTTCAACAGGAAATGAACCACAAAATGCAAAAGATGGTTGGGTCATACAAATTTAGCATGTGGGCAAAAGCCAAACATGAGCTCTACTCCTTATTCATGGTCATCACCCTGGTTCCTATGGGTCCCGTTACCCATCACCTCATCGAAGGAATTAAGAGTGGAATTAATGGTGTTGTTGAGTATTTAAGGCTAAATCTAGAGACCAAGAATGCAACCTGGCATATGCCCGAATGGTTTTACAGTGGGGATCAAAGAATTTGAGGCATATGCCCATGACCCACTTCGCTAACATGAGAGGTTTAGCACCAAAGCCGAGGGAGAGAAACGCGGCGTCGATGCTGCGAGAGTTTGAACCAATACCGGGGATCAAACTGCTGCTGAGACTGAATGTCTCGATGCCTAATACATTTTGGTTTTGGAGAAAAATTCAATCTATTATGTGAGGAACAAAGGTTGATGTGCTAATAAGCCTTTGCCAAACAAGTGTTGAGCGTGTGAATGTGGCGGGGACAAATTTCTGAGTAGCTAAGGGGTGAGCATATCATTGTTTGAAGGTCATAATCCTCATCTAGAAGCCACTGCTTATTACAAATTGTTTGTTGGCATTACCTTTAAACTGGAACATAGAATCTCTCCTTACCTGTGCGTATTATGTTGCTTCTGGATCTGCGTTGGGCTATAATCCTGTGGAAGTGTAATTCTAGGTGCTTCGTATCAATTGTTGCTTGCTCGTCTGATTGTATAACAACAATTAAAAATCTTAACTGTAGACCTTCACCTGGGATAGTATATCTCTGCTTCACGTGTAGGAGGAATTTCTTAAGGGAGCAACATTATAACCTTTGTGGAGACCGTTGACCACTCCATGTCAACTACCCCATAACTGTACATTTTTTCGCGCATGGATTTCCATCATGTCTGAGCATTCAGATGATCCATAGATTTATCATTATCAGCGATATGTACACTGAAGTTTTGTAAACCCATTCTGCATTTTGTGATATAAATGATCCTAGTAAGATAAATGTATGTAACAACCTAGGTAAATTTATTTTTCTGATATGATTTCTATATTAGGAGGTTTTGAGTCTCATTGATTCATGTGTGTTTCTAAACACAAATGATCGACATAATTTTTCCCTCCAGCCTTACCCCAAAGCTAAGGTGGATTTTGTCATCAAAATTTTAAATGAGTCCTAGTGTTATTTATTGAGTCTCTGTAAAAGTGATTTTGGAATAGTTTTAACTATTTGGTTAGATTATTTTATTACAAGTCACTTAGTCTACTAGATCATATTTTGTGTCACAAAAATCAGTAATTATTAAGGGTCTATAATGAATAGGTGTTCCCCCTTCATGGGTTAGAATTGTAATATTTCATGTAAAAAATATTTAGTGCATGGTCCCTCATAGTTAGACACCATGGTTAAATATTAGAAGGATGGAAAAATTAATAATCCCCCCATGAGTAAATTAATTAAAATTTCTGGCTAAAATAAATTAAAATGCTAAAGCCAGAAATTTAATTAATTTAGGTCCTAGGAAAAATTAAATTCTCCAACATTTAAAATTCGTTGTTTTTAAAGTTCCTAATTTTTGGAAGTCTCCGACCAAGAGAATATTGAAAATTTCAAGATATTTTGAACCATTGGGCCATAGTAGTTAATTCAAAGTCAACTTTTTGTGGCAATTAACTCAAAATAATCATTTTTGAGTTAATTACAAGGAAATTAAAAGTGAAATTCGAATTTCCTCAAAAAGTAACTTTATTTCAATAGTGATAATTAGAAAATCATTTGATCTTCATCAACGGTTGATATTTCTTTGACAACGATCAAACCAACTAACCGTTGGAGAATTTTATATAAATGAGAGACTTATCTCCATCATTTCCTCTGATTTATGAATCGTGTATTTTGCTCTAAGAAATCTCTTGTAACTTTTTCTGGTTAATAAAACGCAAAGACTTTGGGGTTCAGATCGTGGTGTTCATCTTTCATATTTATGTGGTAATATTGTTCTTAATACTTTGCTACTTTTATTTGCATTTACTGGTTAATAGCCTTTGAGGATTGATCTGTGTACAGGTATCTTGCACATATTTCTGGATTTTTAGAATATCATTTTGATTTGATAGAAGTAGCAGGTATCTCTATTTCTTGATGATTTTATGATCATATTTAAATCTCTATTAATCTAACAATTACATCTAAGCATGCAGAAGTTATCATTCAAGATTTGGGCATTTGGGGAAGTCCTCAGCTGGACCAAATGACTCTCAATTTCCAAAGTCTAAAAGAGCTCAGTCTTTTTAATTTCTGAAGTCATTTTATAGAATATTTTTCTTACAAGGTTTTTCTTGGGCTTGTGCCTCTTTAAAATTTCAAATTTATTTCTAAATATCGTGCAAATTTTGTTTAAATTTGGCTAATAGAGGGCTTTGATCTGTGGAATATTATTGTAGATTTGTAAATAGAAAATTTCTAATTCATTGGGGCTCTGGGCATTTCATATTTTTGTATATACATGCTTTGGGGTTTTTTGTCTTTTATTTTTGCAGGAAAAAATATGAAAATTGCAGGTGATTTTTATGGATTTCGGAGAGAGATCCGAGCCCCAGAGGACATCTCCATTTTGTTTGCAGGTTGAGGATAAATTTTAGAACGATCATGGGAAAAAAAAATTGAATGCCTTGAGCCCAGCATTGGCCACCTCCAGCCTCTTTCTCGGCCTCCCTTTCAGCCTTACAACCTTCCCTCTTTCACCAAAATTCTTTCACTATTTTTTCCTAAATTTTTTCTTTAAAATTTCCCAAAAAAATTTAACAAAGTTTTTCACAAAAAAATTATGAGTTGAGGATTTTCAATGATTAGGGCAGCATATCTTCAGGTGTCTTCAAGCTCCTAAGGGCTGACTGGTGCACACCCTCTAACCTTTCCTCATTTCATTTTGAAAGCAAGGTTAATACTGATATAGATTTGCAATTAGTTGGAGTTCAGTAGCAAATTTAATTTACATTTTTACTGATGTACAATTGCAGAAATAGAAGTTGGCTCGAGTAACTTTTGAAAACAAATTTCTGAAAATTGTTTTACTGTTGTTTAGTAATTTATTTATGAGTTTTTTAGATCAAATATATCAATAGATCAGAAAGAATTAAACTCAAAAATTTTCTAAATTGTAGTTATCAGTTTGTCATTTAAAATTTCATGTTGTTATACATAAAAATTTATGAATATTGCATGGTTACAGGACTGTTGTTTTAGAACATATTGTTGATTTTAACATTTGATGTAAGAGCAGATCACTAGACTGATATTTCATTAATGTGATATGAGTTTAAAAAAATTAGTTTAATTTCTGAAGTTCATTTGTTTTTTACATGCTTATGCAAGTAGGACTAATCTAGTTTTACTTATGCATCTAATGCTCTTGATTGATTATTTCATACAAATGAATTTTTTAATTTAAAGATGTTTTATTCCAACATTTTACATTTCAGTCCATTGTGCATTTCAGTAATTATTTATGCAGATTTTACATTTTGCAGTGCTGGTATAAGTACTTGCTTTCACATTTAGATCACCACCTTTCTGAGCCTTAAGTTAGTTAACATTTAAGACATATTTCAGAAATAATTTAGGCCCTCAGTTAACTAAAATTAACCAAGTCCCTTCATTTCACATAGTTTTAAATTTTGCATTTGCATATGAGGCAGTCGAGTCTTTTCAGCAGCAGTTTCCCATCCTTTACTTGAAACTTATTTTCTTCGCAAGATAGTTGACTCCACAAAGCACTAGTATCACTTTCTTCAAGTCATTTTGAATCCTTAAAATCTTGCGCAATATAAAACAAGTATTGGTTGCTTAATTGTGTCTCCCAGGTTGGTTGGTTCCCAACTAATCTTTCATTTTTCTATTTCCATAGGGTCTACCCCCTTTAGTCTATTATTGGGAGACAACTCAAACAGAGTGATTGGGGATCAATGTGACAACCCCCGATCTGAGCCGTTGTCACTGTGCCTAGACATTCTTGCGCGACAACAATTTTTGGCGCAGTTTCTAGGGACCAATTTATTGGACCTTGGCTTTATGACAATTCTCATCTTTCATCTTCTATCCTTCATCTTTCATCTTAGGTGTCTAAGTTAGATTCTTGTCCAAGTGGCAACTCCGTCTTATTCATTTCCTACAAGAGTTTGCACTAGAAGGAATCCAAGTATCCTAAATAATCCCACTCCGGATCCTGAAAAGGTTTTTAGAGTTTGATTAAATAGGCTCTCTTCCCGTGCACACTGTTGTAACATGTATTTTGTTGTTTGTTTCATTCATTTTTCATTCAAAACCACTTGAAAAATATTTTGAAAAAAAAAAGGCAAGTATATCATAAATCAAAATATAAAACAAATGGAGAAACATATCGGATTTTACAAAGGAAAACAAAGGAACAAGTGTTAAAACATTAACATCGGACTCGACAATATATGTGCCATATTTTATAATAATGGCGGATCCGAAACAACGTAAAGCGTTTATATTACATGTATACGACCCCGCTGATTGCGATATGGGTGGGCCGGACCTGAAATAATATATACAATGTGTTTAAAAGTTCGGCCAGTCCGCTGTATCGAAAGTCTTTTGTATACATACATATGGGTTCCACCGATCGTGATTTGCATTGGTGGACCCGAAACAATATATATTATGATTTATAATTGCGGCGGGTACATCGTATCGCACAAAATATTACATATTATATAATAATATATATGGAAAGTGTCGATTCCGATGAGCGATTGGATTCTGGACCCGATAAGTTTATGTGCTATATTTTATAAGTAAGCGTGTCCAGCTTATCGCAATGTTTATTGATATTCATATATATTTATTGTTTACGTTGTTTTATATGAATTTCTATTATAAAGCATTATAATAGAAAGACCGGACTTTAAGCATATATATATATTATAATTAAAATCCTGGCGACTCCGCAAGGTGTATTAAAAGGAAGATTTCAAGCTATAAGGCAGGACTTCGGGCGGAATGAAGATGGTAAGTGGTTTTTAGTGGAGATCACCCGATCCCACTTATCATTCAACACGTAGTAGCCGGGTGGAGAGAGGAAACCGCCCATTTCAGGCAAGTATTCTCTGGGCTTATGTCCCACCTAAAACCTTTACAGACTGTCCGAGTTGAAAAGTGTAGATCAATGGTGGAGATGAATTGGTGGGAAGTATACCTTGGGAATTATGTTGAGCCCATATTGGAAGCGAAAAAACATGTTTTATCATATATCTTCATTATAAAGGTTTTAAGCATAATTCCAATTTTTTCATAGTTATTGTGGCCTAAGAGTGCATAAGTTAAGTTTTACAGGGATTTTCGGGTCGATTACGATTTGCGATGGAAGTCAATGGATTTGACAGGTTTATAAAGGAGGATTTACTCTTTTGAGTTCCGGATTAATCAGAAATTCGTGTTAATTTTTCTGTGTACTGCGGAAAATCAGGGTTAGAGCCGAAGCTTAAGAGGAAGACAATCTAATATATTTCTTGGCATTTTGGCCAATCAAAATTCCCATGTAAGCCAGGATTACACAAACTAAATGTATTTTATAACAGCTAAAATGAGTTAAGCACCATTAGGGCATTTACAGAGGAATTGGGCAACGGATCAATGGAGCAAGCCAGCAGTTATCATCCCCTCCTGAATCTAGTTATGTTATTGTTATTTCATGTTCTTTGAGGTGTCTTTTACCCTCTGTAAAATTCTGTAATAGTTTTAACTTCATATAGTTAGAAAAACAGTTAGATAATTTGAGCAATTTCAGAAATTAACAACTATTCCACAATGTATAAAAAGAGGAAACTTTACTAAGAAAGGGCTGGAATTTTGGAGAACCCGGAGACTAGGCCACTGTATTCCTGATATCATCGTTGATTAATGAAAGAATCAGAAGTTTCCATCAGTTGTTACATATAATTTTGTAAGATTCTCTGTCATGTGTCATGTTATGTTTTCTTCTTTTCAAGTATATTAATGGAGTTGCAGGTCTTTATTTTCTTATGTAGATAAGGTTAAAATACCTTAAAAGAGCGCTCATATACTTGAAGTCCTCACTTCCTTTCTAAATTATAGATAGTAGTTTCTGTGAAAGATCAACATATTGTCTATGATTCAGTTCTCATTATCATAATTTCTCTAAGTTACAAATAGTAGTTTCTATGAAAGACCAGCATATTATCTTTAACTTCCCCTTCAAACCTTCTTCAATCATCATTTATATCTAGCAAAAAGTGGCATTTTGAGATGTTTTGGTCATACATGTATTAAGAGTTAAAAGACGAAGTTTTCGAGGTCCTTCATTTGAGAACACAACAGACATAAGTGGTAGTAAGTAATATTTACTAATGTCTTAAGCACAATTTCTCCACAGCCAAGAAATTGGTTTCTTAAGGAACAACACACACCTTGATAATCTTGGACAAGAAGCTCTCTTTGATATCCATTCGCTTTTTTCAAATCCCATTCAACTAGACATCATGGATGACTTGTATCTTCCTTGCAATTTTGCTAACATTCAAGGTTACCTGCATGATCTTCCTACTATAGGTATGGATAAATTGCTTTCTTTCCAAGGCAATAATGTGGTAACCATTAAAGATCATCTTAATCACTTTAGGCATTTCATTAACAAATGGGGTGGTGCTAATGCTGCTCCTGATAATGAAGCTCTTTGTGCTTTCTTTGGAAGAGGATGCTTTAGAATGGTTCACCAAAAGACCTGATCATTCCTTCAATTCATTACAGACTCTTACTAATGCCTTTAAGGATAAGTTTGGAGTTAAGAGGGAAGAAAGTCATCTAGTTAAAACCTTAAGTATCATAAAGAAAAAAGAGAATGAAATCGTTGAGGAATTTAACAGGAGGTTTAATGGTATCGTTAAGGAATTACCTCAAGATTATAAACCTCCTGATAAATCTCTCCAAGACTTCTACATTGATGCCTTCAATGCTGACACCTCCTATGAATTAAGATGTGCTAAACTTCCTAATTATAAGGAATGTGAAACTTTAGCCGAAGATCTTGAGAAGGATAAGAACGCATATGGAAAATCTGAATTTCCAGGCTTTGATAGATCTTCCACAAAGCTAAAAGAGCCCAAGGGTAAAGAAGTTAAGGAATATAAGGATGATCCTCTGCATATGTTACTTCAAAAGTTGAAAAGCATGGAGCTTAACCAATAAAAATTAATCTCTAACCATGCTAAAGAGATAGGTACTCTGCAATCTATGTTGGTCCAAATGGAAAGGTCGCAAGCTCAAAGTTCCCAACCTAGAAATAATAACAAAAATAATAATGCTTGGCAGAGGAAAGGGCAATCAAATGAACATCGACCACCAAATCCCCTTGAATGTGCCAATCTTGTTGAGGATGCTACTCCATATTGTAGGGCGTGTGATGCCTTGCATGAGGAAGCTACTTGCCCCACTATCAAGAGAATTGTGGATAATGGGATCTTTGGCGAAAGTAACCAAATTAATGTTGTTGGCAGGGAATATCACCCATCAGATGAAAATTGGAAGGGGTTTAAGGAGCATAGTCAAGATGTCAGACCTTTCGCGTCTTCCTATAGTATCAATAACTTTGAGCATGACAATGGTATGGTGGTTAAATTATTCGGTGAAAGGCCCTCTCCAGATCAAATCTTAGAAATTGCGAGAGATAAGGGACTAATTTATCAAATAAGGAATAAAAATCAAAGTGATAATCATGCCCCCCTTCAAAATTTTAGCCCCTCCTTTGAAATCAATATTGATTTGGGTGGACGGTTGAACAATTCCAAAATTTGGATTCCTATCACTGAAGTTTTGAAAATCCCTTCCCAAAGGGCTAAGTTGTTAAATGCCATTGAGAATCCCCGTATTAGTGTTACTCAAGACAAGGCTCCTGAGACTGTCTACCAGGATGCTCTTGTGTATTTGCAAAGTATGGATTCTGACAACAATGAGCATCAACCTTTTTTCATTACCTTGATGGTTAATGATTACAGGTTGTACAATTGCATGTTAGATTAGGGCGCTTCAGCTTGTGTTATGACCAAGAGGGTCATGGAACAACTAAATTTAAGGATTTCCAGGCCTCACTACAACATATGTGCCATGGATTCTAAGAAAAACAAAGTTCATGGGTTAATAAAGGATTTGAAAGTCCATTTGTCTCTCTACCCTGACATTATGATCGTGATGGACATAGTTGTAGTTGATTTTCCTGATGCTTGGGGTATGCTATTGTCTAGGAAATGTGCCTCTGATCTAGGAGGAAGTATCCAAATGAATTGGTCATATGCTATGGTTGCTTCTCCTAGAAGTTATGGATTCATTAGACTAAATAGGGAGCTAGAAAGGAGATTCCATGTGGAAGCTCCTAAGAGACCCCATAATGAGGTGATCACCAACAAACCTGACTTGGGGAATTATGTTATTTGTCTAATTCCATAATCCCCTCAAAAGTTAAGGTTGATGAAAAGATAAGTGATCTGAAGAGTCAAGTATGGTATATGCATTTCGATGGTGCATCATCTAGGCATGGTAAATGTGTTGAAGTCTCCCATAGGGCATGTTTTCAAATTTGCCCATAGATTAGAATTTGGAGAAACCAACAACGTGGATGAGTATGAGGCTTTGTTGTTGGGCCTTGAGTTGGCAAAGGGCTTAGGGGTTAAATTTCTTCATATTAAGGGAGCCTCTAATTTGGTTATCATGCAAGTTAAAAATAAATTTACTTGTAAGAACCAAAGATTGAGAAACTATCAGAATGCAGTCTGGGATATTTTGGAATACTTTGACGCTCTTGACCGCGAAGCTATCCCAAGACAGCATAATAGTTTGGCCGATGAGCTTGTTGTAGCCACATTTACCTTGCAGTTTTCTAATGAATTAGTGAAGGATCAAATTTAAATGGAAATTATTTGCAGACCTTCCGTTCCAGCTAACTTAGAGCATTGGCAAGTTTTTGACGATGAAAAGCAAGTGATTCACTTTTTAAATAACTTGGATGAGTTTGAGAATTTCCAGGTAAGATATAGGGAGGATGGATCTAATGTCTTGAAGATATTATAAATCCTACTCCCATGAATGTTGTTGCCTTAGAGAAACACTTTGATCGGCATGATGCCACAAAGGAAGGAGAAGAGAATAAGATGGATCCTGGCGAATTTATTGAAGTAAATATAGGTACCCCTAGTGACCATAAAATTGTTAAAATTGGTAAGGGTACTAGTAAGGAAGAAAGAAAAACGATAATCGATTTACTTCATGAATATTGGGATGTCTCAACATTTTCTTATGATGAGCTAAAGGGTTATAAGGGAGACGTCATGGAGCATACTATCCATTTAAATGATGAGAATGCTAAGCCCTTTCTTCATAAGCTTAGGCAAATAAACCCTAGGTTGGCCCCCTTAGTCCAAAAGGAGCTTGCAAAAAAGCTCGCAGCGAATCATTGCTCAATCTAGGCATTCATCATGGTTTTCCAATCTGGTGATTGTTAGAAAGAAGAATGGAACAATCAGAGTTTGTGTTAATTTCAGAAACCTTAATATAGCATGTAAGAAGGATAATTATCCTTTTCCAAATATGGAGACCATGTTGCAAAGGATAACAAGTTCTGGAATGATGTCCTTGCTAGATGGTTTCTTCAGGTATAATCAAGTTTGGGTTAAGAAGAAGATCGACTCAAAACTACTTTCACCACACCATGGGGTACATTTGAATACATTTGAAAGCCTTTTGGGTTAACCAACGCTAGGCTACCTTTCAAAGGGATATGGACTATGCCTTCAAGGATTTAATCAGTAAAATTATTGAAATTTATCTGGACGTTCTTATTGTTTTTCTAAGAATTGTATCAATAATATAGGGCATCTTAGGTAGGTTTTTAATAGATGCGGAGAATTTGGAATCTCTTTGAACCCTGCTAAGTATGTTTTTGGAGTAACAGAAGGGAATTTGCTTGGTAACATCATTTCCAGGAATGGGATCAAGATTGACCCTGAGAGGGTTGAGGCAATCCAAAAGATTCCTCTCCCTCATAATCTCAAATCCCTTTAGTCTTTTCTTGGAAAAACCATTTTCCTTAGAAGATTTATTCCAAACTACAAATAAATAGATAAGCCTATTCAAAGTCTTCTGAAAAAGGATGTTAAATTCTTATGGAAATACGATGGAAAAAAGGCTTTTCAGGAGATCAAAGGTGTTATTGCTAAATCTCAAGTCTTAGTTAGTACCAATTACTCAAAGGACTTCATGATTTTCTCTTTTGCTTTTGAAGATACCATTTTTGGTGT
Source organism: Pinus taeda (assembly GCA_000404065.3). Lineage (NCBI taxonomy): Eukaryota > Viridiplantae > Streptophyta > Pinopsida > Pinales > Pinaceae > Pinus > Pinus taeda. Next base: position 15,507 of record APFE030504185.1, read on the forward strand.
CTTGTTACAAAAGAACAAAGATGATCACGAACAACCTATAACTTTCATGAGTAGAGCACTTCAGAATTCTGAATTAAACTATAGTCCCATGGAAAAGCAAGCCTATGCCTTAGTTAAATCTCTTAAGCATTTCAGGGCTTATGTGGGTTATTCCAAGATCATTTCTTTTGTCCCACACTCTATTCTTAAATATATATTAACTCAAATTGATTGCTTAGGGACTCATGCTAGGTGGGTTACTAAGATTCAAGAATATTATTTAGAGATTAGACCCACCAAGTTAGTCAAAGGTCAAGGTTTGGCTGAAATGATGACTGAGGGAAATGAAAAATCTCTTGTTTTGATTTGTCTCAACAATTCATCTTCACCTGAGTTGCAAAGGTTAGGAGAGCATGAATGGTACAAGGATATTATTTGTTATTTGTTAAATCTTACATGTCCTAACCATTTAGTTGCTCTTAGATTAAAAACCACTAAGTATTGCCTTATGAAGGATGGCCTTGGATGGAGAAATCGTGAGGGCATTGTACTTAGATGTGTTGATGAGATAGAGTCTAAAAAGTTGATTTCTAAGTTTCATTTAGGATTTTGTGGTGGTCGTTACACTGCTAGAACCACCGCCCACAAAATTCTTAGAGTTGGTTACTATTGGCCTTGTATTTTTTCTGATGTTCATAAATTTGTTAAAAGCTACCAAGCTTGCCAAATGTTCACTGGGAAGGAGAAGCTCGCGGCCGTGACCCTACAACCTATCGTTGTTGAGGGGCCTTTTCAACATCGGGGTCTGGATTTCATTGGGAATTCCATGAAAATTCTAGCAATGGCTACTCATGGATCTTGATGGCTACCGACTATTTCATTAAATGGGTTGAAGCCATTCCTACTAAGAATGCTACTAAAAAGGTCATAATGGATTTTATTGAAAATCATATTATTACTAGATTTGGTGTCCCGGTTAAAATCACCACCGATAATGCCAAGGCTTTTAGTTCTATAGAGTTTTCATCTTTTTGTTTTAAATATGTCATTATGTTATCTCATTCATCTAACTACTATCCTCGGGGTAATGGCCTTGCTCAATCAAGTAACAAGAATCTTATAACCATTATCAAGAAGATAGTAGGAGATAACAAGCGTTCCCAAGACAGAAAAATCAAGTATGCTTTGTGGGTAGATAGGATAACTAAAAAGAAAGCTACTGGTAAAAGTCCCTTTGAACTTGTCTATGGCATGGATGTGACATTACCTGTCCATCTTAAATTACCAGCTTCCCAACTCCTTCAACATTTTTCTAGTGATAAAGATGTTTTCCAAAACATGATTGATCAAATTGTGGAGTTGGATGAAACCCGTAGGAAATCTTTTGATAGTATATGAAAAAATCAGTCTAACATTAAGAAAAGCTTTGACAAATCTTCTCAATATAGATACTTGCAAGTTGGAGATATGGTTTTACTATGGGATTGCAAAAATGAAAAGATAGGAAAGCATAAGAAATTTGAAAGTTTGTGGCTAGGACCTTATATCATTCGAGACATTGTTGGTCCAAATTCATTCCTCTTGAGCAGATTGGATGGTGAACCACTTGACTTACCCGCAAATAGCCAAATGCTCAATTTATCCTTCAAAGATGACATCTGATGCCATGGGGCATCCTTTGTATTGTATTTCTAACCCTACACCTTGTCATTTTAGCATTTTATTTATGTTCTTAGATTAAGTTTACATTTCATGTTTGTAGAATTGTTACAGAGCTTCTATTTTATATAATGTTATATGATGATTTTTTTATTATATTTGGATGGACGCTACGTATGTCATTCTGTGTTTTCTTTGGGTGCAGATTCTGGATTCTCACATTCCTTCGGTAAAGCAATATGTTGATCCAAAATGGATCCTAAAAACCTCTAAGTCTTCATATACTTAAACATTATCGCAAAGGATAAACTTTCAAGAATGGCAGAAAACACTATTGGACGGGAAAAACATGAAGAAATGGTGAAAACAAAGTCTATCGGAGGCTTAAGCAACATAGCACAGGAGTCATCGGATCTGGCCGATCAATGGTCCAGATCTAATAGGCATATCACAATCGGACGTGACCAACGGAGTACATCGGAGGCATTCCTATGGAAATCGTGATAGCGATCAGCGCGATTTAACGAGGACTGTTGATCAGGCACGCAGATCAACGGCCCAGATTACATCACAATATCGCATCGCTAAAACACAAGGGAAGACTTACCGGGGACCCGAAGACCATGCGATATGCCATTGCAATATATCGCATCGCATCGATATAAAGGATCGGACCCGACGAGTTTTATGAATGAGAATATATATATTTTGAGTTCCGGTAAAAAAAGGATTTTTCTATGTATTTTCGCATTTTCGTTAAATAAACGAAATACAAAGGAAATGCGCCCAAAGAAATAAAATGGACCCGAAAGGATTATACATGCAGTTTTATCCTATTTGAGTTATATAATGAGCGGGATTTCAGGCGGGCCTCAGGCGGTAAGTGGTATTGGACGGGCTCCACCCGATCCCATCCACTGGCTGACACATGGCTTGAGAAAACTGCCTTTTCAGGCGGGTAATCTCCATGCGCATAAGCTGCCCGAAATGAATATCAACCGTTGGATCAAAGATCACACAGATCAATGGTGGGCATGCGATAGGGACCCAAAGGCAGACCCGATGGGATTATAAGGCGGAATTAATATTATTTGAAGTCCAATAAGAGGTGTTTATGCGGATTTTTCAGTGTTTCTAAATATTCTCTGTATAAACAGAGAAACGACTATTTTGGGATTTTAACGCGCCAATGGTCCCTTCCGTTACAAAATAGGTGGCCACCATCTCTGAAGACATTTAACAATGATTGTTTAACACTCAGAGGGAATTTAAGTGGACAGAGGCCGGGAGCCAGAGAGCCCAAAAGGGAAAATGAACAAACAAGCGTCGATTGGCTTAAAAGCCACTGAATGACAGAGACAGGAGCAAGTAGTGCTGAGACAGAGAGAAAACAAAGACAGAGAGTGAGAGGGAGAGTCTGTGTACTCAGAAAGACTTGAGGGATTCAGGCAAAACCCTGTTGTTTGCTCTTGTTGTGCTGAGACTCAATTTGAGCTCACATTTGTAAAAGCTCTACTCTTGAAGACATAATAGAGAGGTCATCAATGAAAGTTGGACCAGGAGACGTAGCCCAAGAGTTTTGGGTGAAATCCTTGATTATTTGTTGTGTTATGTGTGTGTGTCTGTTATGTTTCTCTAACTGCTCATTGTCTATATTATTCGCAATCTTTTTGATCCGTTGCACTAAGTAATATAGGCTAATCCTGCACATGAGTCTGTAATACCTTAATATTAATCTAAGATCTCATTCACAAATCAAGTGGTATCAGAGCTTTTGGTTTTTGGTTTTGTTAAGGTTAGACAAGTTCATGCTAGATTTGAATGCTAACTAGGTCAAAGCACAAACTAGCAGAAGGAAAACTTGTTGAGGCTAATCCAGAAATTGGAAGAGTCTATCCTCAGAGGAGAATGGTAGAAGAAATTCCATTGGAATCAGAATCTCAGTTCATGGATAGTTTTATGGCCATGCAAGCCATGGTGGAAGAGATGTATTGGCAATTTAAGAAGGGTCGAGGTGAAAGCACTTCAACACCCAAACAAGGCAAAAGAGAAAAGGAACCTCTTATATTTGCCCATCCAGAAGGCAAAGGGAAAGGGGAAGAGCCTCCTCCATCGTATCCTCCACCATCACCTCCATCTTCTATCCCTAAAAAGAAAACGAAGAAAACTTCTTTGATTAAATTAGAAGTAAAGTTTGATTTGCCAATTTATGATGGAGAATTAAATGCAAAAAAGCTAGATAACTGGATTAGATATATTGATGTATATTAAGGGTGCAGAACATTGATTCAGAAAGGAGAAAGATTCAGCTGGCTATCCTTCGCCTTGGAGGAACTGCACTAGTGTAATGGGAAGGAAAGAAACAATCTGATCTGAAGAGACATGGTAAAATTCTTTCTACCTGGAATGAATTTGTTTCTTCCATCAAAAAAAATTCTATCCTCTAGCTTACATGCAGCAAGCAATGATAAGTTGGCAAACTCTTCACCAATTAAGGGGCCAAAGTGTACAAAGCTATACCCAGGAATTTAGAAAAAGAGCTTTAACTCTAGGCATATCTCTAGACTCACCTGAAACTTTGTTGAAGTATATAGGTGGTCTGCATAGCTATTTGAAGCACACCATTCTCATGTTTAATCCCACTAGCCTAGATGATGTATCAATTCAGGCTACACATCTAGAAGCTAGAGGCAAGAATGTGAACATAAAGGTTGGGGGATCATCAAAACCCTCTGCAAGCAAGAACAAGGAAAAGAATAAGCTAAATTGGAAGGAGAGGTAGAAAAACGTTGTACAGAAAGACAAACCTTCATGCACTCATTGCAAGAAGGATGGACATGATGATGAACATTCTTGATCTTTGCATCCGGAGCTAAAACCCAAGAAGTTCGGTGGTAAGAAGAATAAGATTGTTGCTGCTATTCAGAAAGACTTGGGGTCAGACTCAGGTAATGAAACAATAGTCACAGCCACAGGTATAAAAGGTAAAAATTCTTAAGCATCTACAAGTAATTATGCACAATCTATTGATAATGAAGATAATGAGAGGAAAAGACATGAGCTCTTTCATATTAGAGTTATTTCCAAGCACCAAAATATTGATACTTTATTTGATAGTGGATCACAAGTAAACTTGATTTCTGAAACAATTGTAAAGAAGTTGGGCTTACTAACAACACCTCACAAGAAGCCATATCCGTTAGGTTGGGTATGTGAAAAAGCAAAGCTACAAGTGACTAGACAACGTAAACTTAGGTTTGCCACTGGGTCAACATTTGTAAATAAGGTTGAGTTAGATATAAGTCCCTTGGATATATGTGGTATTGTTTGTTTTAGGAAGTCCTTACTTGTATGATAGAAAATCAATTTTCTATAGAGCTGAAAATAAGTATCAACTCATTAAAGATGGAATAGAATATATCATAAGAGCTCATAAACTCAAAAATAACTATTCTCTCATAAACTCAAGGCAGATGAAAAGAATTGTAAATTCATGCAAGAAATTTTTACTAATGGTTGTAAAGGAAAAGAACCCTGATAAAACCAATGCATTTGAAGGTTGTGATGCTAAACAGAAAGTTGATTTATTTAAAGTTGTTTCCGAATATGATATCCTATTTCAAGAACCTAAAGATTTGCCCCCCAAAAGGGAAATAGTACATGATATTCATTTGCATCAAGATGTTCCATTACCTAACATCGGAATGTACAGGTTATACGCTTTAGAGAACGCAGAGATCAAGAAGCAAGTATAGGAGTTGCTCGATAAAGGGTTCATAACACAAAGCACATCACCATGTGGATCTCCAATCGTACTTGTGAGAAAGAAAGATGGTTCGTGAAGGATGTGCATTGATTATAGAGCATTGAATAAAATAACGATCAAGAATTGTTATCCTCTTCCTCACATTGATGATCTATTAGATCAATTGAAAGAAGTAGCTTAATTTTCCAAGTTAGACTTGCGTACTGGCTATCATCAGGTTAGAGTAGTAGAACAAGATGCATGGAAGGCTGCTTTTAAACAAAGAAAGGGTTGTATGAATGGTTGGTTATGCCTTTTGGCATAACTAATGCTCCTGCCACTTTCATGAGAGTTATGAATGATGTACTCAAACTTTTTATTGATGATTTTTTAATTGAATATTTAGATGACATTCTTGTTTTCAGTAAAACATGGGAAGAACATTTGAAGCATGTAAAGCAGACTTTAGATGTTTTGAAAAGAGAAAATCTCTATGTGAAGTTAACGAAATGTGACTTTGGCAAAACATTTTTAAATTACTTGGGTCATATTGTAGGGGGTGGTGAATTGAAGATAGATCCCTATAAGATTGAAGTCATTGTGAACTAGCCTAAGCCCAAATCTATTACAGAAGTTAGGAGTTTCCTAGGAGCAACACAATATTGGAGAAAGTTTATTGCTAACTTTTCCTTGATTGCAGTTCCCTTACATGCTTTAACAGGATTGAACAAGGTGTTTCAGTGGGGAGGCAAACAGCAGAAAGCCTTCGACACCTTAAAAGAAAACATTAATACAGCACCAGTATTAGCACTACCAGATCTTCCACGACCATTTGAGATTGAAACAGATGTCAGTGACTATGTTATGGGAGCAGTGTTGATGCAACACGGTAAACCCACATATGGGAGAAGTGTTGATGAGACATTTACTTATGCTGTAGTTAATTATCCCGCATATGATAAATAATTGTATGCATTAGTACAGAGTGTGAAAAAGTGGAAACATTACCTAATGGGCAAAGAAACAATCATACATACAGAATATCAACCACTTCAATATTTTCACTCACAAACTAAATTGCAACAATCAAGACATTATAGGTGGATGGGTTTTCTACAAAAATTTCATCTTGTCATCAGATATAAGAAGGGAATACACAATAAGGTTGCAGATATGCTATCAAGACCAATCATAAGTGCATATACTATACTTGAGCATAACTCAGTAATGCATGAAAGCTACATTGAACAATATGCTCAAGATGTAGATTTTAAAGATGTATATGCAACTTTAAGTCATGGAAAACAAGTAGAAGAATTGGATTATTATGTTAAGGACCAACTCTTGTATCATTTGGGAAAATTATGCGTTCCACAAACTGAAAGAGTTAACATAATTCGAGAAGCACATACTTCTCTTATATCAGGTCATTTTTGTGTAAGTAAAACAGTTGCATAGTTGCAAAGGCTCTTATTGGCCAAGAATGCATGAAACAGTTTCTAGATATATTAAAGGGTGTAATATGTGTGCTAAAGCAAGCCCAGTAATAGAAAATTAGGCTTGTACACCCCACTTCTAGTTCCCTCTCATCCTTGGGAAAGTGTTTCGATGGAATTTGTTGGGGGATTGCCAAAATCTAGAAAAGGTCATGATTATTTCTATGTTATTGTGGACAGGTTTGGAAAAATGTGTATTTTGATACCTTGTAACAAGCAGGTTACAACTGAACAAACAACAAAGTTGTTCTTTCAGCATGCATGGGTTCATTTTGGGTTACCCACTTCTATTGTATCTGATCGAGAGTCTTGATTTATTGGGAAGTTTTGGTCAAGTCTATGGGAGTTGATGGACACCAGATTGAAGAAGAGCACAACATTTCATCCACATACAGATGGTCAAACAGAGGTGGTCAACACGAAAGTGATCCAGTTGCTTAGAGGCTATTGCAGCAAGCATCCCAAGCTTTGGGATGAACATTTGTTTTATGTGCAGCATGCTTACAACCATGCCAAGCACTCTTCTACTCAGAGATCTCCTTTTGAGACTTGTTTTGGTTTTATACCAAAGTATCCCCTAGATATTGTCTTTAGTAAAGACATAGTAGTTGATGGACACAGTGATGTGGACAAAGCAACCAAGTTCATTAAACAGATCCAAGAAATTCACCAGGCAGTGCAGGAACAGCTAGAAAGAAGCCATGCCAAGTACAAGGCAAGGCATGACAAGCATCGAATTGAGCATAGATTCCAAGTTGGTGATGAAGTCTCATTGTACATCAGCAAAGACAGAATGCAAGGTGAAGGTAAGAAGCTGAAGCCAATAAGGTATGGGCCTTTCAAGATACTTGAGAAACTGGTGAAAACATTTTTCGCCTTGATTTGCTAGCTTATATGCATATCTATTCAGTCATTAATGCAGAGAACTTGAGGTTGTATGAACCTTCATTAATTGAAGATCCCGAAGAGCAAAGTCAGTTGCCTTCTATTGATGATCTGTTGCCTGAATATCTCAATGAGTTGCAGGAAGACACAGTTCTGGATAGGAAGGTGAGAACTACGCGTAGAGGGGATGTTGAGTACCTGAGAATTAGAATCAAAGGTTCAAAACCAAGCATTGCACGATGGATAGAGATTCGACAAGTGAGGAAGTTGTATCCTCACTTGATCGATGCTTAAAAACCAACTTTTGGTAGTCCAAAAGCTTTTTAGTGGGAAGGCGTGATCCAAAATGGATCTTAAAAACCTCTAAGTCTTCATATACTTAAACACTATCGCAAAGGATAAACATTCAAGAATTGCGGAAAACGTTATCGAACGGGAAAAACTTGAAGAAATGGCGAAAACATAGTCTATTGGAGGGTTAAGCAACATCGTACAGAAGTTGTCGGATCTGGCCGATCAACAGTCCAAATATAATCGGCATATTGCAATCGGAGGTGACCAACAGAGTACATCGAAGGCATTCCTATGGAAATCACGATAGCGATCAGCACGATTTAACGAGGACCGTTGATCAAGCGTGCAGATCAATAGCCCAGATTACATCGGAATATCGCATCACTAAAATACAAGGGAAAACTTACCGGGGGCCCGAAGACCATGCGATATGTGATTACAACGATATAAAAGACTGGACCCGACGGGTTTTATGAATGCGAATATCTATATTTTGAGTTCCAGTAAAAAGGGTTTTTCTATGTATTTTCGCATTTCCGTTAAATAAACGAAATACAAATGAAATGCACCCAGAGCAATAAAACAGACCCGAAAGGATTATACATGCAGTTTTATCCTATTTGAGTTCCGTAATGAGCAGGATTTTGGGCGGGCCTCAGGCGATAAGTGGTATTGGACGGGCTTCGCCTGATCCCATCCACTAGCCGACACAAGGCTTGAGAAAATTGCCTTTTCAAGCGGGTAATCTTCGTACGCATAAGCCGCCCAAAATGAATATCAATCGTTGGATAAAAGATCACACAAATCAATGGTGAGCATGTAATAGCGACCTAAAGGTGGACCCGATAGGATTATAAGGTGGAATTAATATTATATGAAGTCCGATAAGAGGCGTTTAGGCGGATTTTTCAGTTTTTCTATGTATTTCTCTATGTAAACAGAGAAACGATTGTTTTGGGATTTTAACGCTCCAATGGTCCCTTCCATTACAAAACAGGTGGCCACCATCCCTGAAGACGTTTAACAATGATTGTTTAACGCTCAGAGGGAATTTGAGCGAACATAGGTCGGGAGCCAGAGAGCTCGAAAGGGAAAACGAACAGACAAGCACCGATTGGCTTAAAAGCCACTGAATGACAAAGACAAGAGCAGACAGTAATGAGACAGAGAGAAAACAGAGACAGAGAGCGAGAGGGAGAGTCTATGTACTCAAAAAGACTTGAGTGATTCAAGCAAAACCCTGTTGTTTGCTCTTGTTGTGTTGAGACTCAATTGGAGCTCACATTTGTAAAAACTCTGTTCTTGAAGACATAATAGAGAGGTCACCCACTGAAAGCTGAACCAGGAGACGTAGCCCAAGAGTTTTGGGTGAACTCCTTGATTATTTGTTGTGTTATGTGTGTGTTTGTTATGTTTCTCTAACTGCTCATTGTCTATATTATTCACAATCTTTTCAATCCGTTGCATTAAGTAATATAGGCTAATCATGCACATGAGTCTGCGATACCTTAATATTAATCTAAGATCTCATTCACAGATAACATGTCCCCAAGTAGAGCCAAATGTTGACCACTCCATGTCAACTACCCCATAGTTGTGCATTTTTTCATGCATGGATTTCCGTCATGTCCGAGCATTCAGATGATCCACAAATTTATCATTATCAACTATATGTACACTGGAGTTTTGTAAACCCATTCTGCATTTTGTAATGTAAATTATCCTAGTAAGACAAATGTATGTAACAACCTAGGTAAATTTATTTTTTTGATGATGATTTCTATCCTAGGAGGTTTTTAGTCTCACCGATTCATGTGTGTTTCTAAACACAGATGATCAGTAGATTTTTCCCCTCCAGCCTCACCCCAAAGCTAGCGTGGATTTTGTCGTCAAGATTTTAAGTGAGTCCAAGTGTTCTTTATCAAGACTCTGTAAAAGTGATTTGAGAATAATTCTAACTAGTTGGTTAAATTATTTTATTACAAGTCACTTAGTCTACTAGATCATTTTTTGTGTCGCAGAAATGGGTAATTATTGAGGGTCTATAACGAACGGGTGTTCCTCCTTCATGGGTTAGAATTGTAATATTTCATGTAAAAAATATTTAGTGCATAGTCCCTCATATTTAAACATCGTGGTTAAATATTAGAGGGTTGGAAAAATTAATACTCTCTTCATGAGTCAATTAATTAAAATTTATGTCTAAAATAAATTAAAATGCTAAAGCGAGAAATTTAATTAATTTAGATCCTATGAAAAAATAAATTCTCCAACATTTAAAATTCGTGGGTTTTAAAGTTCCTAATTTTTGGAGGTCCCCGGCCAAACGAATATTAAAAATTTCAAGATATTTTGAACCCTTGGGCCATAGTAGTTAAGTCAAAGTCAATTTTTTGCAGCAATTAACTCAAAATAATCATTTTTGAGTTAATTAAAGGAAATTAAAAGTGGAATTCGAATTTACTCAAAAAATAAATTTATTTCAATGGTGATGATTAGAAGATCATTTGATCTTCATCAACAGTTGAGATTGCTTTGACGGAGATCAAGCCAACTAGCCGTTGGAGAATTTTTCTATAAATGTGAAGCTTCTCTCCATTATTTCATCCTAAAGAAAGCTCTTGTAACTTTTGTTGGTTAATAAAACACAAAAACTTTGGCGTTTTGAGATCGTGGTGTTCCTCTTTCAGATTTATGTGGTAATATTGTTCTTAATACTTTGTTGCTTTTATTTGTGTTTGTTGGTTAATAACATTTTTAAGGATTGATCTGTGTATAAGTATCTTGCACAGATTTCTGGGTTTTTAGAATATCATTTTGATTTGATAGAATTAGCAATTATCTCTATTTCTTGATGATTTTATGATCATTTTTAAATTTCTATCAAACTAACAATCATATTTAAGTGTGCAAAAGTTATCATTCAAGATTTGGGCATTTGGGGAAGTACTCAACTGGACCAACTGACTCTCAGTTTGCAGAATCTAAAAGAACCCGTTGTCTTTTTAATTTTTGAAGACATTTTATAGAATATCTTACTTACAGGGTTTTTCTTAGGCTTGTGCCTCTTTAAAATTTCAAATTTATTTCTAAATATTGTGTAAATCTTGTTTAAATTTGGCTAATAGAAGGCTTTGATATGTAGATCTGCTAGATCTATAGAATATTATTGTAGATTTGTAAATAGAAAATTTCTAATTCATTGGGGCTTTGGGTATTTCATATTTTTGTATATACATGCTTTGGGGTTGTCTATCTTTTATTTTTGCAAGAAAAAATCTGAAAATTGCAGGTGATTTTTGTGGATTCCAAAGAGAGATTTGAGCCCTAGAGGGCATCTCGATTTTATTTGCAGGTTGAGGAGAAATTTTAGAAGGATTGTCGGCAATTTTGTTTAGGGCCTTGAGGCCCTGCCTTGGCCATCTCCAACCTCTTTCTCGGCATCCCTTTTAGCCTTACGACCTTCCCTCTTTCACCAAAATTCTCTCACTAATTTTTCCTAAAAAAAATTCTAAAAATTTCCCAAAAAATTTTAACACATTTTTAACAAAGTTTTTCACGTAAAAATTCTGAGTTGAGGGTTTTCAGTGATTAGGGTAACATATCTTCAGGTTTCTTCAAGCCCCTATGGGCTCACTGGTGCACATCTTCTAACCTTTCCTCATTTCATTTTGAAAGCAAGGTTAATACTGACATAGATTTACAATTAGTTGGAGTTTAACAACAAATTTAATTTACATTTCTACTGTTGTGCAATTGCATAAATAGAAGTTAGCTTCAGTAACTTTTGCAAACAAATTTCTGAAAATTGTTTTACTATTTTATAGTAGTTTATTTCTGAGTTTTTTAAGATCAAATACATCAATAGATCATAAATAATTAAACCCAGAAATTTTATGAATTGTAGTTATTAGTTTGTCATTTAAGATTTTATGTTGTTATACATAGAAATTTCTTAATATTGCATGGTCACAGGACTATTGTTTTAGAATATATTGTTGGTTTTAACATTTGATGTAAGAGCATATTCCTAGACTGATATATTTCATTAATGTGATATGCCTTTAAAAAAATTAGTTTAATTTCTAAAGTTCATTTGTTTTTTACATGCTTATGCAAGTAGGACTAATCTAATTTTACTTATGCATCTAATGATCTTGATTGATTATTTCATACAAATAATGTTTTGAATTTAAAGGTGTTTTATTCCAACATTTTACATTTCAGTCCATTGTGCATTTCAGTAATTATTTGTGCAGATTTTACATTTTGCAGTGCTAGTATAAGTACTTGCTTTCACATTTAGATCACTACCTTTCTGAGCCTTGAGTTAATTAACATTTAATATATATTTTGGAAATAATTTTAGGCCCTCATTTAACTAAAATTAACCAATTCCCTGCATTTCACATAGTTTTAAATTTTTGCATTTGCATATGAGGCAGTCGAATCTTTTCAACAACAATTTCCCATCCTAACCTTATTTTCTTCGCAAGATAATTGACTCCACAAGGCACTGGTATCACTTTCTTCAAGTTATTTTGAATCCTTAAAATCTTACGCAATCTAAAACAAGTATTGGTTTCTTAACTGTGTCTCCCAGGTTGGTTGGTTCCCAACTAATCTTTCATTTTTCCATTTCCATAGGGTCTACCCCCCTTAGTGTGCTATTGGGAGACAGCTCAAACAGAGTGATTGGGGATCAATTTGACAACCCTCAATCTGAGTTGTTGTTGTGGTCCCTAGACATTCTGTGCGACAACATTTTTTGGCACCGTTGTCGGGGACCAATTTATTGGACCTTGGTTTACGACAATTCTCATCTTTCATCTTCTATCCTTCATATTTCATCTCAGGTGTCTGAGTTAGATTCTTGTCCAAGTGGCGAATCCATTGTATTCATTTCCTACAAGGGTTTGCACTGGAAGGAATCGAAGTACCTTGATTAATCCCACTCCAGATCTTGAAAAGTTTTTTAGAGTTTGATTAAACAAGGTCTCTTCCTGTGCACACCTTGATACTCTTGGACAGGAAGCTCTCTTTGATATCCATTCGCTTTTTTCAGATCCCATTCAACAAGACATGATGGATGACTTGTATCTTCCTTGCAATTTCGCTAATATTCAGGATTACCCGCATGATCTTCCTACTGTAGGTATGGATAAATTGCCTTCTTTCCAAGGCAATAATGCGGTAATCTTAAAGATCATCTTAATTTCTTTGGGCATTTCATTAACATATTCGATGGTGCTAATGTTGCTCATGAGGATGTGAGGATGAAGCTCTTTGTGCTCTCTTTGGAAGAGGATGCTTTAGAATGGTTCACTAAAAGACTTGATCATTCCTTCAATTCATTACAAACTCTTACTAATGCCTTCAAGGATAAGTTTGGAGATAAGAGGGAAGAAAGGCATCTAGTTAAAGCCTTAAGTATCATAAAGAAAAAAAAAGAATGAAATCGTTGAGGAATTTAACAGAAGGATTGGGGATCAGTGTGACAGCCCCCGATCTGAGTTATTGTCGTGGTGCCTAGATATTTTGTGCGACAACAAAGACCAATATATATACCAGAGAAAATGGCCAAATTTGATGAAGTACTAGAATTATTAAATGCTCTAATACTCCAATACAGTCACTGTTGATAACACCGCTAAAATAAACAAAGTCTCTCTGCTTGACATTCGAATATGTCTGCAAAATGCACAAGACAAGATAGAGTTTTTGCAGCTTGAATCTCAATTCCAGCGAGAAGAGCTACAACATAGTAGACATCATTGTGAACCTGTTTCAGTTCAGAACATTGAGATAGACTCCCATCAACAGCAAGAATATAAAGTTGAGATTGATTCACATTCAGTGCCTAGTTCAATAGCAGTTTTGCATATAGATACAGAAGTTCAGTCTGCGCTTCCAAAGCCCATCATCGAACATTGGGAAGAGCTTGTCCATAACAAGCACAAAACTGGTCTTGGATATGACAATATGTGTCCTTTCATATTCCAGATTAATCAAAGCCCATCCAATTCCATAATGTTAGGTTTCTTCATGACAATTCACCTTCACTTGTTCCGGATTTTGCTTCTTCACATTTGCAGCCAAAAGTTGTTAAATGCCAACATTGTGACGAGTTGGCCATATGAAAGATCACTGTTTTGATCTTCATACATGTGAGCACTATCATAAAACCACTTATTCTTCAAACAAGTGCTTCAAAAGCAAGCCTCCTACAAGAACAAATATTCATCTTGAATAAATCGCTTCTTGGCAATGGACTTCAACATCCAAGAAGATATTTCAATCATATGGCACAACTTGCTCTAGATTATTGAACAATCTTGCAGTTGAGTTTTCTCCATCTTCTCACCTTTTATTTGGTAGGGGGAGAAGTGATGATCATATACAAGTTTCAAAGCCACATCAAGCAAACCTAAGCCACAACCTACTATATCAAATTCAGATTTGTAGCCAGAGACAAAGATGCCCTTGAGCATGCCTTCGGTTGGTGGTCAGCCGTAAACCATCTATGCGAGGTTGAGACCTCCCTTTTTAGGTTGAGCTTCTCCCTCTTCAAAGAATTTGGGACACTTCCTCTAGCAGAATACTTTAGCGTCTTGCCAGTTTTGGAAAAGTTCTAGGAATTGCATTAAGCGTTCCAGAGTTGGTGGTCATCCTTAAACTACCACAAGTTGTATACCTTCCTTTTCCAGATTGAAAGTCTCCCTCTCCAAATCATTAGGGACACTTCCTCTAGCAAAAGATTTCAGCTTCTTACCAGATTTGGAATAGTTTCGAGAACTGTACTAAGCGTCCCAGTGTTGGTGGTCATCCTTAAACCACCCCCTTATACCAACACTTCAGAGAGCACATTCAACCTAGTGCTACCATGCATTTTTGCACATATTGTATTACAGTTTTGTTCTTGGACTCATACGTACCCCTCTAGATTAAGGGGGGGAATGTTGGACTCCTAATCCGCTAAGGGTTAAGATGTGGCAGTTGAACGGTCAATGGGAGTCCAAGAGATGTTGGAATATGAATCCAACGGTCACACCAATGTATTATAAATGTACATCTATGTTAATAAGAACTGCAATTTATTGTTCTATCATTCGTGATTGTTCACATTCATGTGTGCCTGACATGCAACCCTAACATTCTTTCTTGTAGGTCCTCTCAAGCTTCAAGTCTCATTCCAAAGAGGTCATGGGCATTAGGAGAGTTTGTGAAAGAGGCTAGGCCGTGTACCATTTTGGAGCTTGTATTCTCTAATTGTAGAACCTCTTCATCTCTTTCGAGGCTCCCATACTTGAATGGTTTTCCTTGTTGTTTCAAGATCTCACGTTATATTTTCCCATCAATTCCTTGGGCAACCCTCTAAGAGGCTCTAACCATCATTGTAAATCATAATAATAAAATTTGTATTTTGTGGGAGCATGGGTCCTACCCATTGACATCATTGTCTCTCCATTTTAGGGAGAGAATTTGTGGTTGGATTGACTTGTTTGCTTTGAAATTTCCATTTTATTTCATATCGCATTCAAGCTTTAATTGAGAAGTAACACAAATCACATTTCCTTTTCTTCAAGTTTGCTACATGCTTTAAGCTAGCACCACTTATCATTGTTGCTACAAGCTTCAAGTTTATATTTCTATTTTCAAAACAATTTACTTTTACTTTATGCAAGCATCTCTATTATTTTTTAGCAAACTTTGATACATTTAGCTTGACACTTGTCTAAATAATTCATGCTTTAATTTTATGCCACATTTTCATTTTGAGTATATTGAAGCATTGTGTGTTGGACAAGTTTATTTTCCAAAACAACTATTTATTTTCATGTCAGGCTAATCTTTTTTCTCAATTTTAAACTTCTTTTTGCAAAGTTATTGTGGGCGTCAATCTTATCTCAATTCATTTTCAAAGCATTGCAATTTACATCGAGAAATTTTACATGCGTTTTATTTGCTCATTTTGCAAGTACATACATTTCAAGCTTCATTTGCTTTAACTTGTTATTGGTTCATCATTTATCTTTAGCAACTCATAATTTTAATTGTTCGTGAAGCTTATGCATCTTGTGTTTACTTGAGAAACTATACAAGTGATTTTGTGGATCATATTTACTTGAAGCAATTCTATATTTTACATAACGCTTGCCAACTCACTTGCATATCATATTAGGCATTCTAATTTAGTTTCATTTTAAACAAATTAACCTCCAAGCATAAGCTTGGTTGATAGAATTCATAAGAAAAGTATTTTCTTGGAAAGTTCTTCCAATTGGTATGATTTAAGGTAAATGCGTGTGACCTTGAAGTTATGAAGGTGGCTTGCCCCCTTGTAGAAACGAAGACACACGCTGACTAGTAAAACTTAGGGGAAGAGTATCGTTAACGATACCATCGTGTCCTCGACCCCTCTTTCTTACAGTCACCCCAATGTTTACTCTTTTGCAAGAGCTCAAGAGGAAGGTCTCTCACCTAGATTAGGTATTTAGATTAAAAGTAACCAAGATAATTGCATCCAATTTTATTTTAGGTGCATTTCATATTAACACTTCTTATTGTTTACTTACAAATCATCATTACACCTGTCATTTATGAATATGTCAACGTTGAATTGGATACTTTGGGCAAGTATCATCTTATTGTGCAAGTAGAATTCTAATTGGTTTCCTCTTTGGATTAATAAGTGAGCATATATCTTGAAAGCATTTCTTTTATCTTGCATTGATATTTTATTTTGCTAATATCTTTTGTTTCATTTTCAAGATTACTTGTGTTTAAATCTAAAGCACCTTATTTTAGTTTGAGTAAGTATCATTCATTTTGGGCAATATATTGAAGGCACAGGTTTTACATATGCTTATCATTATCTCATGTTGATGATTATTGAAGTTGTTTTTAGCTCATATTGCTCACATTATATTTGCTTGTAATCTCAAAAATGTAATCCATTTCACTCTAATATCTCTTAGAAACTTGACATCTTTTAACTTAGTTTTCAATATAGGGACCACCCCCTTAGCTAACCTAGGAGATAGCTAAAGAGAGTTGGGAATAGGTGATAACCCCTTCTCTTAGTTGTGCCACCAAAAAACTGCTGGAAATAACACTAAGAGGGGGGGTGAATCAGTATTATCAAGTCAAATAATCATTTTCTAAAATCAAATTGTATACGCAACTTCAGTTAATTCAACCCGCGTATATACGCAACTATTCAGGAGAAAAATCGCATATACAGAGCAAACTTTTAATTTACTTAAACTTTCAGATGATGTTTGTTAACCTGAGATGCAGCATCAAATAACCAGTAACCAGAGAAGATAAAACATAGCAGAAAGACAATCACACACAAGAACACCAAATATAAGGTGGAAACCCAATGTGGGTGAAAACCACCTGCTGCAATTCGTCTCTATCTTTCTTTAAATTAAAAACTTCTGTTTACAATGTACTGGTGCAGTCCTTTACCAGTACGCAGGCTGCAACCTGCAGAGAGCTACAACTCTCTCTCGTTTTCCAGCTTCTCCTGGAGGGGAGCTACAACCCCCTTAGCTCTTGCACTAGCCAAGATACTAGTACGTAGGTGCTGGCCTACAGAAGGCTACAACCTCCTCTTTCTTCCAGGGACCACGTTTCATCAATTTTCAGACTGGATCCATGAGCATCAAACAATCATCAAGAAATTCTTCATCAACCAAACTCCTTTTCACCAACTAGATCTGAAATCAAGTAGATACTTCTCTGCCAGTTGTACCCAAAACACAGTACCAGAAACCACACAACAGAACCTAGAACACAACAGCAATAAGCAGAAACAGCTAGATCACCACTTAAAGCATATACGCAATTTCAGCAGTCTGCAACTCTCGTGCATACGCATCTGCGTATGGAACAACCTGCGTATACGCGCCTTTACTTCACCTAAACTGCGTGTATACGCGCCCTTGCTTTACTGAACCTACGTACAGATCTATAAAAGACAACACACTCTTCCAGATATTCAATCACTAATTAACCCACCAGATTTTCAGACTTATAGATCAAACAAGCGCCATATCCAGCAGATCAAAATCATACAAAGATACTATCATCCAAGCTTAAAGATTATGACCCATGAATAGAACTTATCCTTCCTTTGGCGCTAAGGCTCCTCCTTCCTTCAGATCCAGATCTGCATCACCACCCAATATAACAGCTCTAGCACTTTATTAGATCTTCAATAATAATTTAGATGGTTATTTGTCACAAGATCTCCTTCCTCTTTTATAGCCTTAGGCCATCCCCAATACCATGGTCCAAAACCATAATATTTCAATACCATGAACCCAAAACTAGGGATCAACACATCT
>APFE030504186.1:0-18305 GCA_000404065.3 Pinus taeda
ACACCAATTAGTGTATGAAAATGACATCGATCGATGTATATCAACCACGTTGGTAAACACCCCTATGCTATTTATGGAATAAATAAGAAAACATAATATTCTTCCACTACCTCTTCTTTCATTCTTTCAATAACCATTCTAATAAAAGAACATGGCCCTTCATTAGTATATAATATGGCCATGTTTCCTTTTGCTTCAATAATGCATGGATGTGGACCCATACTTGTTATGGCTGTGTATATCAATACATGGACATGGACCAACACTTGCCACAAACATGTAGATCAATGCATGCACATGGAACAACACTTACGAAGAGGATGTAGATCATGAGTAGAATCTCCAAGAGGTTTGTTGGATGCCCATGAGTAGAATCTCCAAGAGGTAGGTCATAATGTTGACTCTTCATAATGTCCCATTAATGCACTTGAAACATTCACATCCAATTTTTCATTTTCTCAATAGACTATTCATTTCCATCAATCACTCCCAACCTCTCCCAATCCACAAGGGATAATTTTTCAAGTGCATGAAGCGCCAACCCACTTTCCTTTGTAATATTCAACTCCAAATTTGTGTTCACCTCAATAACCAAACTCTTTTGTATGTAAGTCGTAATATTCACCTTCATTTTTCTCAGTTCAGTAATCAAGATGCTTTTTATGAAGTCAATTCTCACTATACTAAAGTTTCACCTTGGTTTATGTGGGAATCTTCTTGAAAATGGTCCTTCATCTAACCATATTGTAAATTATGTCACCTTCTTCCATATCCAAGAGATGCATCATAATCTCCATTTCTAACGGGCCTCTATTTTCTACAACTTGCAAATGAACATTATTTTGAATGGTTTAATCTTCTATAATTTCCTCCTCCAAGAAGTATTTAGCTATAAATACAATTTTTGTCTTTCCATTTTTCACTAACATGGTGCTTTATTAGTATATAGTGTTGTCAAGTTTCTTTTTCTCCAACAATACATGGAGATGGAGCAACATTTGATGAGAGAATGTAGATTAATGAATAAACATAGACAAACATTTTTTACAATTATGTATATCAATGTGGACATGGACTAACACTTGCCCTTAACACATAATTCATGAGTAAGATCTTCAAGACATGGACCAATACTTGCCATCTAAATTTTGTTAATCCTTTAATCATTTTATTAAATGATTTGATATTCTTTGCTATAATGTATGCTTACCACTTAAATTTTTTCTTCACATCATATTTTTATTATATACTAATTTTTGTTTATATTAAGCCTTGAAATGTTAAAAAAACAAAAAACAAAACAAACATATCTTGAATTTCCTCAATTTATTTCATTAACCCGATGAATTTAAATAAAATAAATTAAGCAAACTCGAATTGATAATCATATCGTATATGAATTAAAAAAATAAGAAACATTTTATAATGGAGCACCTGATCTAAGAAATGCTAGATCATATTGCCTACTGCCATAATTTGATGATGAAAGAGGGTTCGCACTGGGCACAGATAGACTAGACAAAGGAGGCACAGTGTGGCTGTGGGAGTTGGTAGCACCATTTGCCCTCAATCTTTTTGTAATTTGGATGAGTGCATTTCTAGCAACACTGGGGTCTCCAGAAACCTGAACGAGCTCCTCATTTTCGGAGGCACATTTTGGTCGCTCCTCTTTGCGAAATATGCGAATATTTGCTCCAGTGTGCTTCCGCATGTCACTGATGATGTTGCCACCTTTACCCAGAAGGCAACCAATGTGCTTTGACGGAACAAGAAGCCTTGTACAAATGCCACCTTCATCATTGTCATTGTCGCTAGTCTTTCCTTGCAATTGGAGGACTGCCTCAAGCGTAGGTGAAACACCATCATTAGCCAACTCTGTTGAAGAAACCACAATTACACGTTCATCTGAATCTGATTGTGCTTCTTCAACCTTAATACTTGCTCCTGTATCTTTCCTCATGCTTTTGATGATATTGCCGCCCTTACCAATCACACCTCCAGTTTTATCATTTGGGCATACTATTCGAATACGAAAGAGCAATGGAAAGAGCAGGGTTATAAGTAAGAGGCCATATTGAGCTTCGAGCTTCACTTCCATATCCTCCCAGTGCTGGTAAATGGCCGGAGGCATAAGTACCATTTACTTTTGGAGCACCTGAACTGTGATGAGCAAACAGTGAATCTCGTTGTGGAACATAATTTGGCGGAGTAAATAATGCGGGCACACCAGAAGGAAGGAGTGAAGTTGGGTTCGTTGCAGATAAAATATCAGTCCAAGGAATTTGCTCCTTAGGTGGGTGTTTATACAGAAAAGCTGAAACTGCATACAGTGCTTTCTTGACAGCGGTTGCATCTCCAGATATGACAATGACTTCACCAAAACTAAAAGCACAGGCTGGCAACTCATCTTTTGGCCGTATCTGAATTTGTGCCCCGGATTCGCTCCTCAATTTTTGAATGTTATTTCCACCTTTTCCAATCAAACCTCCAATCTGGCTGTTAGCAGCCAGCAACCGAGCATTGTGTTGTCTCCTTTTGTCGTCGGCTTCATTATCTCTAGCAGAAGAAGATTGTTGAACAATAACAGAATGCACTCTAAGAAGAGCATCCTGAGCAGGACACACAGGTTCAACTTCAACTTCATTCTCATTGCAATCCTTCTCCTTGTCGTTGCCTGACGGTGAGCTGAAGATTACTATCACGCGATCATCAACGCCTGGAACAGCATCTATAACTTTGATCTTCGAACGCGTCTCTCGACTTACAGATTTTATAACTTTACCCGCCTTTCCTATAACACTTCCTACCACATTAACAGGGCATAGTATGCGATACACAGTACTGTCGGCGCCAGGCAGAGTTCGCTCTCTACCAGTGCCAGAGTTCCGCCTCTTATTTCCAGAGTCATTGTTCTCTGGAACCTCATTTTCCCTGCGTGCTCGCTTTCCAATGGCAGAGTAAAACCCGTCCATTGCAGGCAATCCTTTCACTTTCACAAATAAAAACTCTCCCTCTTTTAAGGGAAAACGCTGAGCCACGAGAAGAAGTTTCGTGTATTTGAATCCTACCTGTCTTCTTAGTCTTCCACACCCTCCCGTCCACGCCACTGGATTGACCCCTTTTATATGACATGCGTTAGGGCTTTATTAAAGCCGACAACTTGTTCAACCGGCACCCTCGCCTTAAGACTCACGTGTGGGGGTTTGGTTTCCACTTCAATAATAGTTATGGTTGTTTGGACAATTGGTATTAACAAGTTATAATAATAATATTTATAGTTGTTTGGACAATTGGTATTAGTAAGTTATAATATTGAGTCATAATATTGCAACAAAATCTACATATAGTTTAAGAATCTCCATAGTTAAGAATCTTGTTATATGCATTTTTAAATTTATACATGTTTAACTCATATGTTAATTCTTTAATAATAATTGTAATGATGATGTTAAAAGTTACTTTGCTTTAACTTATATATTAATTCTTTTAATAATAATTATAATGATGACGATGATGATGTTAAAAGTTATTTAATATATATATTACTAGAGAGAGGAAGAGAGGACGTATATAAGCATCTACCAACAATTTAATTTATATGGTAGCATTAGTTAATTAGTTTAAACAACTTTAATGAATTTGTAAATGATAATGTCATTAGGCTAAACCTTATAATTACCCATGAGGTTTAAACCAATCGGTTTGTGTGGCGTTTAGTCTGCACAAGGTGACAAGGGTCAAATTTCGCGGGGAAGGGTAGAAATTGAATATTCCTAAACTTGTTACTTAATTTTTTTTATTGTTGATTTTGTATTACTTTTGCTTTGATTATATATATTTATCTAAAATATTAATTATTTAGTTAGTTAAAAAAATGAAATTAAAAAAATAATAATAATGATAATTATTATTAATCATTAAACCATTTAGGGTTGGTAGGAGCCACGGGGGTTATTTTTCCACTCGACGATAAAATAGAGTATCAATATACATGGGTTATGAGAGTAGCAACCAATAATCATGTAGAATATATGGCTCAATGGAAGGGTTTGGAAATAGCAATTGAAAATAAGATTACCAAAACCCTTTTTGATCCATCTTGACTAATTATGATTACAACCACTTGTTGGCATGTTTCATTAGCACGCTTTTCCTTGGCAAAACTGAGTTATTCTACTTTATTATTTGTGGATGGATAATACTTGAATAGATAGTTAGCCTCATCTAGACCAAGGCCTCGTCCAATGATCTATATAAATGTATGAACAGTTTGAACCGGTCCATCATTGTGCTCTCTTAATAATTCCCACAACCATGTCCCACATGTTCCACTCATCTGTAAATTGTAATTACAAACAAGAAACTTTTTTTTATTGCATTGGTTGGCTAGGATCTATAGGGGTGAAAAAGAGGGAATCGTTTGGTTCTAGGTGACTTGAATGGTCACTTCCTTCTTATCACAGTGACTCAATTTCGGAGAATTTTTTTTTGAATTTCAGGGGATAGCTCATCACGATATGTTTTAGTCAATTAATGTATTATGTTATAGTATTTTAAAGCTCTAGAGTTAGAATTTTGAGTGACTGAACACTTACTTTTGAGTCTATGAATATGCCAATTATTATTCTCTTCTATAGAATGATGGGGTAGGGAAGGTTAGGTGTTTCTCTTGTTTTGAGATGTGGAAGGAATGTTTCAAGCATTGAGATGATAATTATCATGATCACTAGAGTTATATGATTCTACAGATGACACCGTTTTTTTTAAGGTTGACGACATCATGAATGAACACTGAACAAGAAATGAGAGGAGGGCCAATTATGTCCAAATCTTAGTAGCCTGTGCACCTCTCTTCCTAAAAATGGACCTAGGCTAGAAGAGAAAAAAAACTACTATGCTAGAACCCCTAATGTGAATGCTCAAGAAAAGTTCGCAACTCACTGATGGGCTAATATTTTTAGTTAAATAGGGAAGGATTAACAAAAACCCAGTTGTAATAGAGCAAGTGATTTTATGTATGGTTAAGACTCGATGGTATAATCCCTCATCCAAAACTAAACAAACCAATCGGTGGAGAAGAAACAAAGTCCTTGAGACCAATTCCCAATGTGAAGACACTTCATGTGCTTTAAATCAATAGTTGAAGTAAAATTTTGAAAGAAGCAAAGGGAACTCACCAGAAACCTAAATTTTGCAGAGTATAAGTACTTGGAGACTGAGCGGGAAGTAAAGTCTAATGAAGATATTTTTGATGTCATATAATTTCTTATTTGTATTAACTGTAATGTATATAATCTAGAGCATTATAAGTATAGTGGAAAAAAGCTCATTTTGTATGTAATGCTTGCGAATCAAGTTTGCTAATATTAATGAGGACTATATTTTTGGTTCTATTTCCAAATTCATGAATGACATTTTGGAAATTTTCTCTTTTGTTTGGAAGTTCACATACATTTGTTTATATAAAAAAAAATTGTTTCCTAGCCATAAAATATATAGGTTGTTCTAAAAAATTTCCATATCTTTACCAGATACCATACTTGTATCCATACATGTATCTGTATACTTGAAACTTAGCAGTTTACTTATGGTTTCCTACCACTTATGAATTTGTACGTGAGATGTTTCTCACTGCCTTTGTGGGGCTTCTTTTGAATGATTACATTGTTGTATGTAGTATAGATTTATTTAACCCAAAAGTTGTTTGCGAGTTGTCTCGGATAACGAGGCTATTGGCCATCTCCATGATGGTCCTCGTTTCCTCTCTACACTATAGTTCCATTGTGAAAATACCTTGAGTATTGTAATAATAGTAGAAGTAACTATAATTTATTTTCTCAAACTCTATTTTCTGAGAAAATTAATCTCCTTTTCAATTTCCATTTCAAGTTTCATCAATTGCTATGATTTTCTTCAGGGTTATGAAAGCTAATAACTTGTAGTTGAGAAAGCACAACCAAATTTTTCTTGGAAGGGAATTGATGGATGGCATAAAATACTTTGCACTTACCAATGACTAACATCTCATGGGATCATGAAGGTCACTATCCACAATTTCCAAGTGCAAGATTTTTTGTCAATTTTTCGCTATGTTGCTTGTCTAAAATGTAAGATTCACAGTAACTCATGTTTAATTGGAGGAAAATAGTGAACCCTATTAAATTTCATTAAAAGGTTCAAATTTGGGACTTAAGATATCCATACCTTTTATGCCAT
Organism: Pinus taeda; assembly: GCA_000404065.3. NCBI lineage: Eukaryota > Viridiplantae > Streptophyta > Pinopsida > Pinales > Pinaceae > Pinus > Pinus taeda. The sequence continues at coordinate 6,217 of APFE030504186.1, forward strand.
AGGTGATTTTTAGAAATGTTTTTTGCCACCAGTGCTTTTTTCCCTATTGTTGTATATGTATACCCGTGAAGATCAATTTCAACAAAATTTTCAACCACTTTCTATTTGTCCCTCTTGTCGTTTATGGAATCATTTCGACTTTAGATTCAATCTTGCAGCGATGCTTTAGTATTTGATTTATTGTCTAGAGTTTCTTCTTTAGGCCCATTACATATAATATATCTTGCACATCTTTAGTTTCTATTGGGCATGTTCATTGGGTTTGCTCTATGGTATTTCAATATTTATACCTTCTCATCTCTTAAATAATTTTTTCCTTGGTGACATTAATTACCATTCAATTAAGAAAACCACTCATTTTTGTGTGTCATGTAGTCTATATAATATCTCCTTAAGCTAACATGGCAACTTGTATGAAAAATGGCCATTAAGGAGAGGGGTTAGAAATTAACTCACATTTAATATTATAGTTTCCATGAAAGTAGTGCCTTAGCAACATCATCTCAAACATTATTTATGCTGAGGATAAAATTGAGGAAACTAGTTGGAGTATATATAGTGCATGCAACCTTGATAACATAAGTATGCATAGAGTTAATGAAAATCAAGTAGAAGCATTGGTTGGGTGGATTATAATAGACTTTTAATTCCAAATATCCCCTTTTGACGATGGTTCCTTTAGGTCAATTTGGTTTTTGCTAGTGCTTTTATTTCAATATTATTTTCCAAGTTCCTTGTATCATCCTGCTTTTCATAAGATGGTTATTCAAAATTATGCATTCAATCTATTATATATATCTAGTGTGATTTCTCTTAAAACTGTTTAATGTGTCCTCTAAGTTGTATGTGCATTACATATTACAGGTTCTATTGTTTGTCCCGACAACGAATGTGTATGTTGGAGTTATTACATAAACCAATGCTAAAAAAGCTCTTGAGGTAAGCCTTAATTGCCAAGAATGAGTTTGAAACATTAGCTATGTTTATTTTTTATTTTATGGATTTAGGGACTTTTCTGTCTCCTAATAATTGTTCTATTTTAATCCTAAATGGGAAAAAAACATGAGGTATGAAGAAAATCAATCAAGAATGTTTACAAAGAATGCAAGCCAAAACATATTGAAAGAGAGAGTGATATGTTTCATTCATATCCAATTCCTATTGATGTCAATGCATATATAAGAAGACAATGTCCTATATCAAAATCATGTACAATTAATTTATTAGCTAAGCACTAATATAATCGAAAAAAACTCTATTTATGACATGAAAATTAAGTCACTTAATTACCAACTTAGAATATATTATAACTTTAATATATGACATAATCAAAATATAACTATAACATCCTCCCTTAATGGTGATCTGGAGAATGTCATTTTCCGTAGAATAAAGACTCGTCTTGACCAAACATGTCAAAGATGTTTGTAGCATAACTATGAAATTCACTCTAAAACATAGCTTCTAAGGGTTTTACCAAATGAACAAAGATGTCAACTGAATATAACCGACATGGTCAGTGCAACACAATATACCTCAACAACCATTTGAATAATCAGAAACTATTGAGACGTATGAGAATCAATGATGGCTAAAGATTAAGCCCATTTACCACTAATGTAAAATTTGATTTCAATCTATGTATACTAAGAGGAAGGCAAACATCAACTCCATACCAGCTTCTAGATTTCTGAAATGGTGGAGAAATTCATCATTTCTATATTTTTGAGGTTTTTTTAGTTAGCAACTTTCAGATTTGGGTGAAATTTGAGGAAGCATGAAAAATTTGAGGAATTAAAGTTCTAAAAAAACAAGGATGCGATTTTTGAGGGAAGTTTGGGTTGGGATCCCATAGTGCATGGTTTCAGATTTTGAACCTGGGGGGATTAGTTCCTGCAACACTGATTGAGATACCATGTGAAGATTTTATTGATTGTAAACAATATCCATTGAATTTGTTGTTGAAAGTTTGTTTCTCTTCATTCAATGGATGAACCCACAAGTTATCCATGGTATTTTTGCTACCAAGAAGTTGGTAACTTGCAAAAAAGCATGATATGAAGGTGTCTGCAATTAATAGTTTCAACACTAGAATATGATAAGTTTGCAATAAGTTTCGTGGTACTCATATCGATGAGTAAATTTTCAGGAATCACATCCCACAACTTTGAATCCCTGCCACTATATTGAGATATCAAGTGAAGATTTGTTTCATTGTAAACAAGATCCCCTGCCTTAGTTGATGCAATTTTGTTTCTCTTCACTAAATGGATGAACCCATAAGTGCTCCATAGTCATTTTTCTAATAGGAAGTTGGGAACTTGTGAAAAATCTTGAAGTGCAAGCATCTACAATTTCAAAGTTTCAAAACTAGAATATGATCAACATGCAATAAGATTCATAGTAATCATATCAATGAGCACATTTGCATTTTCAAATTCATTACTCCTTGTGATAATTGTAGTAAATTAGTTCTTCAGAGATCACTTGGTTAAAGACAAATGATAGAAATTGTTGCTTTGAATCCATTGACAACTTTGTTGTTTGGAGCTTTCCTTTCATTCCCAAATTTATCCAATTAAGCCTTGTTGTATACTTTGGATTCAATGAATAGGCTAATTAATGCAAAGGGATATTTTATATGTCATATCTATTGATAATTATCCCCTTAATGGGTGCCATACAAAAAAGGGTCCCATTATTAAAGAATCTGGTGAATTATTTCCAATATGGTCATAAATGTCTCCCGACATAGGAATATCCATATCAAAAAGTTTGTAATAGATCAACTATGGATTCAATATGGAAATAAACAACTCAATTTAACCCCAACAAACATTATCAAGAATGATAGTTCCAATGTGCATTTCTTTCTCAGTGTTGGGTGATCTCCCTGTTTGCCACTTGGGATGAATTTCCATAAAGGACAAAGCAACCCCATCGCCACATAAGAAAATCAAGACATGGTGTGACGCAAATATATTTTTTCCAATATTATGAAGTTGGAGCTTGGGAAATTGTGTACACAGTGTTTATGCATGTTGGTCCTTTGTAATAAAAAAGTATATTTCTTTTGCTTTATCGTAATGTTTTTCATTTCTGCAAATTTAACAATAATAGCTTTGAAAGCAAGATTCAAACTATGAGTTGCACATGGTGTCCCAAACATATGGTCATACCTACTCAATGATTGTATAAATTTATTTACATGAACTTGCAGTGTATGTGATAACTTTCATGACGTTTGAAGCAAAGTCACCATACAAACTTGTTGGGCTTGGGGTATATAATTTTTCACACATATTTTGTATTATACACACGAAATATGATTGAAATATGATTGTATTGTATTGTATTTGTATTTGTATTGTAAGGTACAATTAAAGATATGCCCTACACAAATTCAGGGAAAATCTCCCCCAAAGTAATTGTTAATTTTTTTTCAAAAGGCCTCAAAAATCTTGATTTAATAGGTCTTTATGGAATAAAATTTGTACGAGTTTATCACACATATTTATCTTTGTCTAGTTACTTTTAAATTTTTTATCATTTTGGAAAAACCAAATGTTTTCATTTTGTGAGATGTAGACACTTACATCTGGTTGTATGGAATTTGTTTGGGTACACATTTTTGTTGTATAGCATCAATATCCATATTCAAGTATTGTAGCCATGATTTGAAATATCAAACACTTTTTTAAATCTTAGCCATGCGTTCAATGCATTTCTCCCCATTTGAAGCATTTATTTCTCTAAATAAGTATGGATCTAAAGGAGACATACTATCAAATTTATTGATGGTTGGTTTGTTGTATTAGTCCAGAACAACTTCTCCTTCTATAGAATGGTGTTGCATACTTTTTCAATTTTTTTTTTTGTAACCGATGGGTGCTTCATTTGCCACTCTAAACACGAATTTCCAATACAGAGAGAAAATAATCCATAAATGCAATACCACATGCATGTATGGCAAGGGCAACTCGACTATATGTTTCTTCCATCCTACCACAATCAAACATTATTTCCAAGAGTTTGGTGTCTAATCTCTTCTAGGCTTCCTCAGCAGTTGAGGTAATGTGCTTCCCCTTTATTTAACATACAAGAACATGCACGTTTCTCCTCCTTTCTTCCCTAGCTATCTGTGCTTCATCATGCTTCTTTTGAAATTGTGGCTCAATCTTTGGGGTGATAGATTACAAAACCACATTGTTAGGAATCCAAAGCATAAGGGATATAACCCTTGAATATGAATCCAAACCTTTTCTTGCACTTATGCAATTCCATAAGTAGTTTCCACCTTTTTTCTCTTTTTTTCTCTATCTTTCTGTGACACACTTCCATAGAGGGAAATCAATGGGAAATTTTTGTTTCTTTCCTCACCATCTCCTCTCGCTTCACCAATTCTTCCACCATGATTTCTATGATCATAGCCTCCCCAAGATGATGAATGAGATTCCATCGAATGAGTATAGGAGATTAAGAAATAGAAGAACAAATAAGAGTTTTAGGAAACTCAAATTTGATAATCATATAATACAACATATATTTATAATATAATATGTATTTACAAAATTAATTAAAAAATAAATAAGAAACATTTTACAGTGAAGCATCCAATCTATCTTGGAAATCCTAGATCATATTGCTCTGTGCCATAACTTGATGATGAAAGATGAATTGCACTGGGCACATTTAGACTAGACAAAGGAGGCACTATGTGGGTGTGGGTGTTGGTAGCACCATCCATATATTTGAAAATATTTTCCGTCAACCCTTTTGTAATTTGGATGAGTGCATCTCTAGCAACACTCGGGTATCTAGTAACCTGAATGAACTCCTCATTTTGGGATGCACATTTTGGTCGCTTCTCTTTGCGAAATATGCGAATATTTTCTCCAGTGTGCTTCCACATCTCACTGATGATGTTTCCACCTTTCCCAAGAAGTCAACTAATGTGCTTTGATAGAACAAGAAGTCTTTAACAAATGGCACCTTCATCATTGTCATTATCACTGGTGCTTCCACTAGTCTTTCCTTGCAATTGTAGGATTGTGCCAGGCATAGATGAAATGCCATCATTAGTCACCACCTGCTATTATTTTGCGTCTCAAAAACACTACAAAGATAAAACCTCCATCCAGGTTTTTCATCGTCCCGATGTCTATGCTGTGATTAAGAGAAAATAAATTTGTGGTTAAATGCACTTCATCTCAGCATTCAATTCATTGACTACACACCTTTTCACGCATTCAAAAAACCACATAAGCACCAAAACATCAAATCTAGAAACCTGATTTTCATACACTTTCAACATAACACAAATACATATGCGTGAAAATGCAAAGCAAAAGAAATTATATGTAAAAATATCTCATGCAAAACCACCTCCGGACTTAACAATGCCCTTCCATCAGTCATTGACATTGGAAACTGATATTAAATAAATGTGGGCCCCAAATATCATGCGTAGGAGGCATTTGTTCTCCACACACGCTACCATCAAATTATGTAGTCTATTGTGTGCAATAAGCTTTCAAGCTTTTACTATATGCACTTTCGCATTGTGAAAAATCTATTAACAATAAAACAAATATTAAAACAAATTACAACTAAAAGATGGGGCTACACCTACCTAAATCCACACAAATTATAAACATACATTTATTCTCCATATAACCTTCGTACATGCACAATGTAGTTCACACAACTACTTTGAAATATCCCCCTAAATCAAAATTTAAAAAAGGATTTACATATTTATTATCTTAGTAAACTTTCCACAACATTTTCACATAACATCCATACATGCATAACTTCGTCCTCTCAACAGTAAATGTTTCAGACAAAAACCCCAAGACTCACTATGCAAAGGACCCCAACTTTCCCAGACATAAATTGTACTCCGCACAAGGAAACATAATAATATTAATTCGACATTGGTTCACTCCCATTCGAGGCCTATACAAACAACCTACAACTACAAGAATTCTCGGATCATTGAACAAAGCATTATCATAATAGTATCTTGAAATCATATCAACAACTAGATTTCCCCAACCAACTTTGCACAACTACTTCTGTAGTTGTGAAATATGTTCCTAAATAATAATTAAGAAAAATCCTTCAAGACATTCATTTTATCGCACAACCCTTTTTCTTCGCAAGGATTGAAAACATTGTTTATTTAGCATGCCTAAGTCCCCATTTCTCCTACACATACCTTGTCCTTCACATAGTGACCATTCTACACAATGAAACCATACTAATTACAACATTGTTGATCAGTACCAAAACACTTAGTATGCAAAGGACCCCAACCCTCGCACACATACTTTTTCCTCCTCACAAGGAAACATAATAATGTTAATTCGATGTTTGTTCAAAATCCCCACTTCCTATGCTAACAACCTGCAACCACATCATTTTTTGCTTTATTGAATAGAGCACTAACATAATTTTGTCCTAAAACTACATCAATTCTCACATCATTGAGTAGAGCACTAACATAACAGTGACAGTGTGAGAGCACTCTCCATTCTAATAGGCACTCATAAAATTAATTTTATTTTAATTTTTAAAATGAATTATTAGACATTGGAAAAGAATGAAAATCAAAGACGCTCTATCCGGGGAATAATGTCCCATTAGAGCTTCCTCAACTAATCATAAATTAGAAATAATATTTACTCAAAATTTGAAAATTATTTTTGAATTTATGCAAAAATAGAAATATTAAGCACCTTCCCAAAAGTTTGTTTAAAGTTTTGACAACACAGCCAACAATGGAGAGTTAATGCAACTTGACCATGAAGCGAATGTTATAGTGCTTGAGGAGGAATGGACTAATAAAACTTAACTATTTATATTTTAATATATTTTAATTACCTCTACTTACATAACCAACCATCATATACATAAATTTCACTAACAATATAAAATATCATCACTATTTATGGTTCAATCTATTTCACTTATCCATTGTATCTCCCTCACAGGGATTAGACATGAACACCATTTTAGAAATACATAATTTTGTATGCACACTTCATATGTAGATACATACCTAGAAGAGGTTATCAATGATAAATTATTCACCAAAAAACACTAAATAATGAATTTCTTTTCCTAAATAACATAAATGCCCATAACTAACAAATAACTATGAAATGAATTAATATCACATGTGTGTGACCTTCCCAAGGAAGTATTTAGTAGTTCCAGGCTAGCCGCTATTTTTGGCTTTCAATATCGATCTCCAATTAGATATGTATCTCATAATTTTGTGACATCAAATCCTACCTTGATTTCCTTGCATAAAATTGAAGTGACCATTGTTAAGGAAAGTGGGGATATGTATTTAAAGAATGGCCCTATTGCTTACATTCATCGACCTATAATAGTGGTGAACCATTCAAATGTTAAATCATAAATCTCCCTACATCTAAATGATTGACATCAAATTCGCAATGTACGCATCATTAAAACATGGTGAAGTACCCTATACAAACGTTATCATTTCGAAATAAGAGTTGAACCAATCATATTTAAAATAGATAATTAATTAATCACTGAGTTATTCAATAATATTGGTAAAATGAAGTTTCATTGCCGAAAATAAAGAAACTCACTTTTGAATATATAGATATAAAGAAAGTTAAGAACTCCTTGAGAAGCTAATGCCTCATTGAAAGATATTTTAATTAACAACAAATAATGAGAACAAGAAATATGCGTGAAGAAAACTTAACAATTATAGAAAACACCACCAACGATGTAAAGATACTACACTATAATCGAATGAAAATTTCTTAGAGTCCATGGAAAGGAACACGGCCCTTTATTAGTAAACAATGCTCCTATGTTTCCTTTCCCCAATAATGCATGGACATGGAGCATGTATATCAATGGATGGACATGAACCCAAACTTGCCATGAGCACATAGATCATGAGCAGAATCTTCAGGACATAGACCAATACTTGTCATCTCAATCCTCTTAATCTTTAAACATTTTATTGAATGATTTGATAAGCTTTGTTATAATATATTTTTATAAAGTAATTTTTTACTTCAAATCATATTTTTATTACATCCTAGTTTCAGTCTATATTATGAAAATCTATTTCAAATCTTTGAAAAAAAGAAAGCATTTATCATTGAATTATAAACATGGTTATATCAACAATATAACTAAGATACACACTAAAAGGTTAATAAGTATATATAATAACATTATAGAAAGGGAAATTGTTTCTATTCACTTATATAATTATTTCATTCATGGAAATTGTTATTATGTTTTGAATATCTATTTACTTTTAAACTTAATTATACTATATAATTTTATATACCATTTATAAATAAAATACAAGACAAATTATTTTACAATTTTTTAAATAAAAATATAAAAGTATATCTTGAATTTCATCAATTTACTTCATTAACCCAATGAATTTAAATGAAATAAATTAAGAAAACTCAAATTTGATAATCATATAATACATCATATATTTATAATATAATATGTACTGAGAAAATTAGTTACAAATAAATAAGAAACATTTTACAATGGAGCATTCGACCTATCTTGGAAATCCTAGATCATATATCTTGGTGCCATAACTTGATGATGAAAGAGTGATTTCACTCGGCACATATAGACTAGACAAAGGAGGTACTATGTGGGATTGGGTGTTGGATGTGTGCATCTCTAGCCTTTTGTAATTTGGATGAGTGCATCTCTAGTAGCCGGAATGAGCTCCTCATTTTGGGAGGCACATTTTGGTAGCTCCTCTTTGTGAAATATGCAAATATTTAATCAAGTGTGCTTCTGCATCTCACTGATGATGTTTCCACCTTTACCAAGAAGGCAAACAATGTGATTTGAGGGAACAAGAATTCTTGAATAAACGACATTGCCAAGATTTTCATTGTCTCTAGTCTTTCCTTGCAATTGGAAGAATGCCTCAAATGTAGGTGAAACGCCATCATTAGCCACCACCTGCCACTGTTTTGCATTGCATGTAAAAACAATTCATCTCAACATTAAATTCACTCACTACACACCTTTTTGCGCATTCAAAAAACCACATAAGCAACAAAACATCAAATCTAAAAACATGATTTTCGTACACTTTCAACATGACACAAGCGCATAAGCACGAAAACCACAAAGGAAAAGCATTTATGTGTAAAAATATCTCACGCACAACCATCTCTGGACTCAAAAATTCCATTCCATCAACCATTGATATTTGAAACTAATATTGATAAACGTGGGTCCCAAATATCATGCATAGGAGGCATTTGTTGTCCGCACACATGCTACCTCTAAGCAACATAGTCCATTGTGTGAAATAACCTTTCAAGCTTCTATTATATGCACTTTCGCATGCCGTGAAATCTTTTAATAATAAAACTAATATGAAAACATATTACAATTAAAAGACCCCTCTACACTTCCCTCATTCCACACAAATTCCACACATGCATTTATTCTTCGTATAACTTTCGCATGTGCACAACCATATATGCACAACTCCGTTCGCACAACTATGAAATATGCCTCTAAATAAGAATTAAAAAATGGATTTGCATATTTATTATCTTAGTAAAGTTTACATGACATTTTCACATAACATCCATACACCCATAACATCCAAAGACTGTTCATTTCCATTGATCACCCCAAGCTCTCCCAATCCGCTAGGGATAATTTTTCAAGTGCATGAACTGCCAACCCACTTTGCTTTGTAATATTTGCCTCCAAATTTGTGTTCACCTAAATAACTGAACTCCTTTTTATGAAAGTCAATATTCACCTTCAATTTTTTTCACTTTAATAAACAAGATGCTTTTTATGAAGTCAAATCTCACCATAATTAGGCAAAGTTTCACCTTGGTTTATGTGGGAATCTTCTTCACAATGGTCCTTCGTCCAAAAATGGTGTAAATGATATCACCTTCTTCCATATCCAAGAAATGCATCATAATTTCCACTTCTGATGGGCCTCTATTTTCTACAACTTGCAAATCAACATTATCTTCAATGGTTTTATCTTCTATAATTTCCTCCTCCATGAAGTATTTAGATACAAATCCTCTATTTTCAAGAGCTTGGAAATCAACATTATCTTCAATGGTTTTATCTTCTATAATTTCCTCTTCCATGGAGTATTTAGCTACAAACTTTTTGTCTTTCAAGTTTTCACTAAACATGACACTTTATTAGTATATAGTGATGTCAAGTTTCTTTTATGCCAACAATAAATGGACATGGAGAAATGTTTGATGGGAGAATGCAGATTAATGCATGGACATGGAAAAAAAAATTTCACAACCATGCATAGCAATGTGTGGAAATGGACTAACACATGCCCTTAACACATAGATAATGAGTTAAATATTCAAAACATGGACCAATACTCGTCTAACACCATCAACCATTTAAAGAGACTACATTATAATCAGAATATTTTTTTTATAGTCCATGGAAAGCTACAATGTCGAAAAAGATAGCTTAAGAATTAAAGACAACAATCATTAAAAAGTACCCAATACTTTATAAAATATTGCAGTTGAAAACCCTAGAGCCTATCGAATGTAGATTCCCTATAGTGGTGCATAGCTCCTTTCCTGGTTTTTTATTCTATGACTACCGCACCGGGAAGAACCACCTATTTATTAAAAATACCCCTTACGGTGAAATGTAACAAAAATTGTCATCCTTATAACCATCAAATGAAAAGAAAGAGAAACTTGGAAGAAGCTAGACACAACCTAGAGTGAGACATGATTGCTGGGATACAATGTTTGAGTAGAATGCACCCGAGAGGAATTCTCTTCATATGATAATCACCGAAATAAAACCAAGGTTAGATATGGATTTACAAGGTAAATCGTTGAAAGAAAGAAAAACAAGAAAAGAACTTTGCGAGAAAAAAAATAAGTTACGCTTGTGAATATCCTTTGAGGGGGGTGAAATTTAAAAACTATGAACTTGGGGTAGCCAGACACAATATTATAGTCACTATGGTTTTTTTCCATGATAAGGCATAATCAAGAAACCCTAGCATGAACATAAGAAGAGCACTAGTTTTTCTTCGAACACAGATGTTACAATGAACTGAGCCCAAGGCGGCTCCCGAGGTGGTTACCCTAGAACCAAGGAGGAGGTAGGCTGACCCTAGGAGGAGGTAGGAGAAGGTAGGAGAAGGTAGGAGAAGAAGTTTCGTGTATTTGAATCCTACCTGTCTTCTTGAGTCTTCTACACCCTCCCGTCCACGCCACTGGATTGACCCCTTTTATATGACATGCGTTAGGGCTTATTAAAGCCGACAACTTGTTCAACCGGCACCCTCGCGTTAAGACTCACGTGTGTGGGTTAGGTTTCCACTTCAATAATAGTTATGGTTGTTTGGACAATTGGTATTAGCAAGTTATAATAATAATAATATTTATGGTTGTTTCGACAATTGGTATTAGCAAGTTATAATAATAATATTTATGGTTGTTTGGACAATTGGTATTAGTAAGTTATAATATTGAGTCATAATATTGCAACAAAATTTACATATAGTTTAAGAATCTCCATAGTTAAGAATCTTGTTATATGCATTTTTAAATTTATACATGTTTAACTCATATGTTAATTCTTTAATAATAATTGTAATGATGATGTTAAAGGTTACTTTGCTTTAACTTATATATTAATTCTTTTAATAATAATTATAATGATGACAAGGATGATGTTAAAAGTTATTTAATATATATATTACTAGAGAGAGGAAGAGAGGATGTATATAAGCATCTACCAACCATTTAATTTATATGGTTGCATTAGTTAATTAGTTTAAACAACTTTAATGAATTTGTAAATGATAATGTCATTAGGCTAAACCTTATAATTACCCATGAGGTTTAAACCAATCGGTTTGTGTGGCGTTTAGTCTTCACAAGGTGACAAGGTTCAAATTTCGCGGGGAAGGGTAGAAATTGAATATTCCTAAACTTGTTAGTTATTTTTTTTTTATTGTTGATTTTGTATTACTTTTGCTTTGATTATATATATTTATCTAAAATATTAATTAT
>APFE030504192.1:0-17635 GCA_000404065.3 Pinus taeda
TCAAGCATTGAGGACAATACTTTTTGAAGGAGAGGGGCATGTTCGGTCCCTATACTACTAGTGTAACCCATTATAGTTATTAGAACAACCCCCTTATTATATTGTTGTACCCATGCAGTGCCCATATTGTTATTATTATGCCCCATAGAAGCCCACTATTGTTATTATTGTTCCCTTACATTATTATTGTTATGTCGGCTCTGATTATATTATGACCCCTTAGACTCCTATATATATATAAATGAGGCTTTGTCATTTGAATCATCCAAGAATATTTCATTTGTGTAATGTAAAGGAGGTTGCCCCCTCGAAGAGGCTTATTTCTAAGGCGTTGATCTATCTTTTCTATCTTTTTGTGAGCTGGTTTCATAACATGGGACTACTATCAAGTGGTGGGCCCATTTGTTAAAGCAAGATTTGTATTATTGTAGTTTGAGCAAAATTCCATTTTTAGTAGCATTCTTTGATGCACTTGGGTTGACTAAGAAGTGGGCAATGGTTACAACCCTAGTTTGGCAATGGCAATCAATTACAATAATAAAGGGTACTATTCTTTTCTTAGAGATGATATTAAAGGAAGATTCATCCAAGAACTTGGGATCCTCCCATCATTTTTGAATTTTTGTTAAAGGACTTCATGGGTGGCCATTTTTTTGTAGGTGACTAGATCTAATTTGTTGGTAGTCCTTAAATATGGATTGGAATAAAGTTGTGGATTATTTCCTTTCAGCAATGCCTTGTCTACAAGGGGAAATAATGGCAAGATTATTCCCAATAGTTAAATTACAAAATATATGGATACTATTATTTTTCTCATGTTGTGTGTGTGGGGATGAGCTATTAGGTTTAGTGCATTGTTTCCTCTCATGCCTCAATCTTACAAAGATACAACTAATCCTAAGGTTACATCTTCATCAACTCAATGTTTAGTTTTTCCTATTCCATATGTTGTTGATAAGCTACATGAATTGCTAGAATTGGAGATACAGCATTTAAAATTTAATGAACTCTTCATATCCCTTAAAGCTAAATCAATAATGATTAGATTGGTCAAACCTCAACCAACCTCAATCAAATGCTTTGCACTAGTGGATTCATTCCAATTGGACTTGGCATTGTGAAATTTATTGTGCTCCAAAGTGTATTTTGTTGTTCAACTTGATACTTCTAATGGTTATAAAAAATTATTTGTCATGGTCCCTAGTTTTAGGGCAAAGTGAAGATCTGTATTACCCCTTGGTTTCCATATTTTTATCCTGCTTCAATAGTTGTATTGAAAATGTTAGTTTGGGTTAGACTCCCAAATTTGGCTCTTTCAGTTATGCATCTTTTAGCATTTAAAGGCATCATAACTGATCTAGGTGGAATAAATTACGATATGGAGTAGATTGCATAAGCTTCTTCACACATTCTCAAATTTGTGTGGAGGTTGATCTTAGCAAAGTTCTTCTAGATAGAATTGTACTAAAACTTTTCAACTTTAAATGTATGACTTTTAATTATGAAAATACAACAATTTGCTTTCATATTTGTTATGATAAAAGACATTTATAGCACTCATGTCCTCAAGCCCTATGGTACTCCAAAGATGAAAAAGGAACATCCTTTAAATAAAAAAGTTGGCAGCATTATGAACCTCCCCTTGCGAATGATATAAAGATGATAAGAGCTCAACAAATTTGCAAGTTTCATTATTTGAATTTACCATCTCTTATCTACACTTGAAGATTACATTAGATAAATGACTTGTTGAGGAATGGGATCTAAGAGTTGAGACCAAACTTTTAATTATATTAATGTCCATGGATGACCATCGTTCAAGTGAATGGAGAATTATAAAGTATATTACAAATAGTCAAGTCGAATTTAAAGTGACTTGCAAAATTATGCTCCAAAAAGGCCTTACTTGTACCTAAAAAATTTGAAACCTCCTTACCTCCTTCAAAAGTCTTGTCCTTGAGAATGTATTCATCCTGCTCTTGGACCATCTCCCCAAGATTTTTATGCCTTCCAGAAATTATCATTGCTAAATCTGAATTTCATATTCAGTGATGAGCATGGACAAGGGTCGGGCTTTTAAACCCTCAATATCTATAGGAAAGTTTGTTAGCCACCAAAATTGATCAAAAAATAGTTTTTCTTATTATCTTCTTATCTAACAAAACCTTATTTAACAGAACTCACAAGTAATTTTATATCCATCCTTTGAATCCAATAGTAATTATGTATTTCAACAGCAAAGAAGTGAACAAAGTGATGTGTTTTACATGAACAGTTACATTTCTTGCCAACGGCACAATACTTAAGGTTATATTTTTAAGTGATGGGGAACCCATTAGAAACCCCTTCAGCATGGTAGAGCATTCTTCCCAATTCAATAACATCACCCTAGGTGGACAGCCCAACTAAAGAAAACATACAGGCACATACCGCGACCATAAGTACACAAATTCAAAACAAACAATTACATAATTTGTTGGAATGGTACGTAGTTAAAAATAATGGAGAAATGGTTATATGGTTGTAACATATCTCCTTAGTTTAGGATTAGTTCCTAGAGTTTAGGAGGTTGTTTACAACTACCTATTTTTCAGTAATGTATTTAATATTGTAATATTCATCTGATGTAATGTAGAGTGAACGTGAGAGAGAGTCTCCTCTTTGCTTGAGTGCAGTCTCCTAGGTGTCATACACACCTGTGAGATGCAACTCCTTCATTTAATCCAAAGTGTGATTTTTATCTTGGTATCAGAGCTCAGGATAGAGATAGCCTCAATTTTTTTTTAGGGATGTATCATTAGTTACATTTCTGTAGTGGTAGGAGTACATGTAAATGTGTCTGTGTGATCAGGTAGAACTGCAGTAACACCTGGAGTGAAGGGTCTCAGATGACTAATCATCTCTGAGCCGGAGAAAAGTTTGAGCAATTGGCGCTTATTTTTTGAAGACAGTCGAGCCAATCTAGAATAAAACAAATTGGCGCTGCTTTGGGGCTGAAAAGCGAGCCATGAAAATTATAACTAAATTGGCGCGGATCTGTGGCTATTAAGCACGAGAATTTTTATTTTTTACAATTGGCGCGGATTTTTAGCTATTCAGAGTGCCATAGAGCTAACCTCTTTCTCTCTGGAAATCTACAATTTTTTGTTGCAGATCAGGAGTTGTCCGATGGTGGCACGTGGATATTTCTACTCAGTGGCAATAGATTTGATTTTCCCGGTGGTGGCGAATTGGGGTTCCGTGATCGGACCTGCTCGATGGTGGCGAATCAGAGCTCTATGATCTGCTCGGTGGAAGCAGATCGGTGTTTTTCCTGGTGGTGGCACAGTGCAGCGCCTTGATCTGTTCAGTAGAAGCAAATCGTCCTTGCCCAGTGGTGGCGTGTTGGAGCTTGCTTGTTGATCTGCTCGGTGGCAGCAGATCGGACTTGCTCGGTGGTGGCACAGTGAAGTTCCTAATCTGTTCATTGGCAGCAGATCGGACTTGCCTAGTGGTGGCCGATTGGAGTGTTCAGTTGGACGAAAATGAACAACAGTTTGGAATCATACCTCCACGAGTCTGGCAAGCTCGATGGAACGAACTTCTCTAACTGGAAGTTCAAAATGCAAACTTTGCTGGAGAGTGTGAATGCATGGTTGATCGTCTTGGGAACTGAGCAGAGAATTGGAACACCGACCCAAGAACAAGATTGGGATAAGAGAGAAACAAAGGCGAAAGTCATACTGAAGATGTCTATCAAAGACAACATTATCCACCATATCAGAGATTGCAAGTCGGTCGGGGATATATGGAACACAATCAAGAATCTGTACGAGACATAGAACACAAATCGTGTTCTGGCACTCAAGGGAAAATTGTTTGCATTAAAGATGGATGAGAATGAATCCGTTGGTGGATTCATGACCAGAGTCAAGGATCTGAGAGACAAATTGGGAGCCATTGGAGAGAAGGTATCAGATTCAGATCTGGTTACACTTACACTGAACAAAATGACCGATGAATATCAGACATTCATCTCAGGGTTGTCAGCGAGAGAGAAAGCCCCCTCGTTTGATGACCTGACAGCGATTCTGCTCCAGGAGGAGGAACGAAGACAGAATCTGAAAACTCAGAACAATGACTTAGCTTTGATGGCGAAGAGGCGACAGTACAGAGGAAAGAAGCACCAACACCAACATCAGCATCAGAAACCGTAGCAGCAGAAGCAGAAAGGGGCCAACTCTTTTCAAAAGAAATCATGCAGAGGTATGACTGATAATTATGTTAAGAGATGTTTTTACTGTGGGAAGCCTGGCCACCAGATTAAAGAATGATATAAGAGGCAAGCGGATGAAAGAAAAGGCAAACAGAAAAAACACCAGGGGTGTTTTTCTAGAGAAGAGGATGACCACATCCATGATCTTCGATTATTCACAGTCGACTGTGCACTTTCAACATCAAAAGGAGATGAGGATAATATATGGTATGTTGATTTTGGCGCATCCTCGCATATGACTGGTAAGAAAGATTGTTTTGAGTTTCTTGAAGAGTCTGCATGTGGATCAAAAATTTACTTAGGAGATGACAATGGGTATGAGATCAAAGGTTGTGGGGATATTCCTGTGAAGCTACCTAGTGGTGACATCAAACATCTCAAAAATGTTTTATATGTTCCAAGAATTAAAAAGAATTTGATCTCTATCTCTATGATAACAGACCAGGACATGCATGTGCAATTCTTCAAGAATGGATGTGTCATTCAGAATAGCCAATTGGAGGCAGTTGCAACAGGAGTATGCGTGGGGAATTTATACAGACTGGATGCAAGGAGCATGCCACGACAAGCGATGGTTGCAGCAACATCAACAGCCGAAAATCTCTGGCATCAGAGATTTGGACATCTCAATTTACAAGATCTCATCTTACTCAGAAAGAAAGGTATGGTTGATGGTCTTCCTGCGTTACATAATATCAAACTAGAATGTGATGGATGTGCATTAGGGAAGATGCATAGAGATGAATTCCCTTTGCATGTTAACAGAAGAGAAAGAGACATCCTAGAACTAGTGCATACAGATATTTGTGGACCTATGCAAACTAGGTCTTTAGGAGGTGCATACTACTTTCTACTTTTTACAGATGACTGCACTAGGTTCTCTTGGGTATATTTTTTAAGCAAAAAGAGTCAATCTTTCCGATACTTTAAAGAATTTAAATCTATGAGAGAGAACCAAACAGGAAAGAAGATAAATATTCTCCGCTCGGATCAAGGGGGAGAATACAGGTTAGGTGTGTTCATGAACTTCTGCAAGCAACATGGGATTATACAACAATTCACAGTGCCACACACTCCACAACATAATGGAGTAGCAGAATGCAAGAACAGGACCCTTGTGGAGTCCGCGAGAAGTATGCTTCAAGGTAAGGATATTTCTAATGGTCTTTGGGCAGAAGCCATTAATACTGTTGTTTATTTGAAGAATAGAAGTCCCACCAAATGTCTAGGCTTCAAAACCCCCTTTGAAGCATTGTTTGGACTCAAACCAGTAGCCGGTCGTTTAAGAATATTCGGATCTAAAGCTTTTGCTCATATACCAAAAGCAAATAGGAAAAAGCTAGACCCCAAAGCCTTGAAATGTATATTTGTAGGATATGGCACAGAGTATAAGGCATACAAGTTATATAATCATGTGACTCATAAAGTTTTTGCAAGCAGAGATGTCATTTTTCATGAACAGATAGAAGATGGAAAGGAAGACTCTAACAATAACAGCCACATTCCATTCCTGATAGAACTGAACAGTGAAGAAGAAGAAGAACAGGAGCAGGAGCAGGAGTAGAAACATGAAGAAGTAGTAGCAGATAGTGTAATAAGTGATGATGCAAGCCCAAAGAGTGCTGAAACAGATAGAGTTGAGGTAAGTCCTTTACCTAGAAGATCAGGTAGGAAGACTAGACTACTTGCAAAATTCAGAGACTATGCTTTAATGTCCAAATTTTTAAATATTGTAGAACCCTCAAACTATGAAGAAGCAAGTAAATCAGATGAATGGAGGGCTGCAATGCATGAGGAAATTGAATCAATATATAGAAATCATACTTGGGATTTAGTTGAGTTACCTGAAGGAAAAACCCCTATAGGTTGTAAGTGGCTGTATAAACCTAAGATAAATGCAGATGGCAGTGTAGAAAAATACAAAGCTAGACTGGTAGCAAAGGGTTATTCACAACAAGAAGGCATAGATTTCGATGACGCCTTTTCCCCTGTAGCTAAACTAAATACAATTAGAATGCTAATCTCTTTAGCAACAAAACATAAATGGAAGTTACACCAGCTAGATGTTAAGTCTGCATTTCTGAATGGAGAATTAAAGGAAGAAATTTATTTAGTACAGCCTCCTGGTTTTGTGAAAAAGGGGCAGGAGCGTTTAGTGTGTAAATTGCATAAGGCACTTTATGGTTTGAAACAAGCACCGAGGTCATGGTATGAGAAAATTGATTCATTTTTTATACAGCATGGTTTTCATAGGAGCCTCAACAACCCAAACCTATATACCAAGATAAAGAAACATAGGCAAATCATTTTGATTTCTTTGTATGTGGATGACATGATTATAACAGGAAATGCAAATAATTTGATCAAAGAAATCAAGCAGCAAATGTCACAGGTATTTGAAATGAAAGACCTTGGAGATATTCATTATTGCCTAGGTTTGGAGGTGTGGAAAGATTCTGGTCAAACTTTTCTAACTCAAGGAAAGTATGCCAGAACCCTGTTGGAAAGATTCGGAATGGAACAGTGTAAAACAACAACAACCCCATTGCAGCAGAATCTCAAGTTAAGCAGTGATGATGGCACAAAACAGGTGGATGCCACTTTGTATAGACAGCTAGTGGGAAGTTTGATATATCTCACGACAACTAGACCTGATCTGGCATATTCCGTTAGTGTGCTGAGTTAGTTTATGTCCAAACCACTTGAAAGTCACTGGATTGCAGCAAAATGTGTGTTGAGATACCTTAGTGGTACTTGTAATTATGTTATTTTATACACTGACATTTCTAATGTTACTTTAGCAGGTTATTCAGATTCAGATTGGGCAGGCAACCTGGATGATCGTAGATCCATCACAGGATATGCATTTAGTATTGGATCCGGGGTTATCTCGTGGAGTAGCAGAAAACAAAGTATTGTAGCATTATCATCATGTGAATCTAAGTACCAGGTGTTGTGTGCAGCAACATGCGAAGCCATCTGGTTGAGGAGATTGCTTAGCGATGCAGGCGAAAGTCAGAAAGATGCAACCAGCATCAAAACTGACAACCAGAGCACAATAAAGCTTGCATACAATCCAGTTTTCCATAAAAATATTAAACATATTGATACTCAGTTTCATTTTGTTCGAGAAAAGATACAGTCAAAAGAAATATGTGTGGAGTATTGTAACACTTGTGATAATTTAGCTGATATTTTTACTAATCCTCTAGTGCGAGTAAAGTTTGATTTATTTAGAGGGGTGTTAGGAGTGCAAAATAACCCTTTGTCCATTAAGGGGGGGAGTTAAAAATAATGGAGAAATGGTTATATGGTTGTAACGTATCTCCTTAGTTTAGGATTAGTTCCTAGAGTTTAGGAGGTTGTTTACAACTACCTATTTTTCAGTGATGTATTTAATATTGTAATATTCATTTGATGTAATGTAGAGTGAACGTGAGAGAGTCTCCTCTTTGTTTGAGTGCAATCTCCCAGGTGTCGTACACACCTCTGAGCTGCAACTCCTTCATTTAATTCAAAGTGTGATTTTTATCTTACGCCCACATGGATTGGCATTCCAACATGGCAAGCTAAGAAAAGGTCCTTTCACAAAGTGGGTAGGTAACCTCCAAGAGTAGGGAAATTTTTCATGTTCTTTCCAGAGCAAATCGTTATTTATTGCTTTATTTGTATAGTGAAAATGAAGGCATTTTCGTGTCCAGAAAATGGAAGGTTGACTTTTTCTTATGAAAAATGGGAAGGTCGAGGTACATTCATATAAAACTAATACTTAGTAATAAAAAATAAAGGTTCATAATTAACGCAATCTAACTAAAATACAGTTTTGAGAACACAAAAAAGAAATCTATGATGAATTGTACCAACAACAAGTATGATTAATTGTTAAAGAACATATAAAATATCTCCAAAGCATAATTATGTCCAATAAAAGATCTACAAAATGCAATCCTGATATCTTGCAATTTTCCAACACCTTTTCAATTTCATTCCAGGGAGAGATAGGTATAAATAACAAAATTAACCCTTCAATTCCTATACATACATTGATATCAGTAATTATCAGCGTTTGGTGGGCTCAACACATCTTAAGTTGGCACAAACAATGGACTCATTCATGTTAATATATTTTTAGTTTATACATAGATTGATATCAGTAATTAGCAGTGTTTGGTGGGGTCAATACATCTCAAGCTGGCACAAACAATGGACTCATTCATGTTAATATATTTTCAGTTTTCACCTTTCATTACCCAGTGAAAAGGTCAATCAAGTCATGGTATTAGTCACTCTCCATTATCATCAACTTGAGAAACTAGATCAATAAATAATGATCATCATCCGTCAGTAACAGTCAGCAATGGCATGCTTTCAAAATGGTGTACACAAGATGGTTCTTAAGTTACACGAGCACTGGAGTGGAACAGGGCATGCAGGAACACAAGGTCTACTCCTTTTAGGCTCAAATAATTCTATAACTAAAATGGCAGATGCAAGAGCATAGGTGTTTTGGATGTGGGAAACCCTGCAAAGGCCAGAACAAAGATTCATGTTCTATATGCTCTGTTTTGGACGTGGAAAACCCTGCAAAGGCCAGAAGAAAGATTCATGATCTATATGCTCTGTTTTGGATGTGGGAAACCCTGAAAAGGCCAAAAACACAGGGTCCGCTCCTTTAAACTCAGATCATCGTACATGTAAAATGGCAGCTGCACGAGCATCTACAAGATCATATTTCCCTGCTGCTTGGACATCAATCGCTAGGTGTTTTGGATGTGGGAAACCATGCAAAAGCACGAATAAAGATTCATGTTTAGTTGGAATTGAACTTGCGAACTGTGATCTTCTCTCCATTTTCAAATGGAGATAATGGAAGTATAGATTATGGTTTTCAGATTTCTGTGGTGTGGTTTTTGAGAAGCTAAATTCAGATATAGACCATTCCAACGATTCACTCTTAACAATATGGATACGCTTTTTTCTTTTTGACATGTTCGCCGAAATCTATACATTAGATCCTGTGTAAAACTTGATGCAAGGGTGGCCTGCAGCCGAAGAGGAAAATATTGTCAATAAGATTCGTATATTTATAATTGCATTTAAGAGAAAATAAAGAGAGCATATATACATAATATTTGATGCCCAGCAATTCAACAATTTTACTTACTGTAAGTCAGTAATAATCAGCAATTACATGCTTTCAAAAGGCTGTACACAAGCTGCGTTTTCAGTGAGACGAGCACTGCAGTGGAACAGGGCATGCAGGAACACGCAGCCTGCTCCTTTTTGACTCAGATAATCTTATCTGTGAAATAGCAACTACAAGATCATCTACAATCTCATATGTCCTTACTGCTTGGATATCAATCTCTGGTTGTGTTAGACGTGCGAAACCCTACAAAGGCCTGCAGAAAGATTCATCTTCTCCATAATCTGTTGGAATTGAATCTGCAAACTGTGCTCTTCTCTCCCTTTTACATGGAGATAATGGAAGTGAGGATTCTTCTAAACATTGACCCTTCACAGCAAGGAAACAGTTTTTCCCCTTTGGGATGCTCGCTAGAATCTTTACATTAGGCTCTGTGTAAAACTCGATCCAAGGGTGGCCTGCAACCACAGATGAAAATATGGTGAAGAGATTCATAATTACATCTTAAGATAGATGAAGATATGGTCAAGAGATTCATAATTACATCTTAAGAGAAAATAAAGATAGCACATATACATAATATTTAATGCTCAGCAATGCAACAACTTTACTCACTCTATAAAATAAAGATAGCACATATACAAAATATTTAAAGCTCAGCAATGCAACAATTTTACTCACTCAGTACTTCCTGAGGAGAAAGTCTCTTTTCCACATCCCTTCAAAGCATCCTTGATAGAAAATCCTTTGCTAACCCTGATATGGACTGCCACTCTTCAGAATGAAAATCTAACTGTACTAGTTTTATTGCCTCAAATATGGCTTTAATAGATTCTCCTCGAAATGGTAATCTGCCTATCAAAAGAACATGTAGGAGGACACCAGCCCCCCAAACATCAACCTTTTCTGAATATGCACCTGCCAAAACTTCAGGGGCAATATACGAAGGACTCCCTACCACCCCAGAGAAGGTTTGACCTGTTTGAATGTAAAAAAGTGCTCTCAGTGAAATACATAAAGGAAAATACTTAATTATTGTAATAATGATGATAATTTCCTTGTATACATGTTTAGTGAGCAGAACCAAAGTTGATTACTATGCAGTTAACAGACAAATACCTTTTGCAAACCGCATGGACAAAGCCAAAATCAGCTAGCTTCAGTTGTCCGGAACTGGCTCGGAGAACATTCTCGAGTTTTATATCCCGATGGACAACGCCCAACTCATGACAGTATTTAATGACCATTATTAATTCCTTGATCAAGTTTTCTGCCTGATGCTCAGAGTAGCATCCAATCCTAGACATCTCGTCAGTGAGGCGTCCACCAGAGCATAACTCCATCACAAGATGCAAGGAGAAATGCAAGCTGCTATAGGATGCAAATCTAAGAAACCCAATTCTTGAC
The DNA here is from genome assembly GCA_000404065.3 of Pinus taeda. NCBI lineage: Eukaryota > Viridiplantae > Streptophyta > Pinopsida > Pinales > Pinaceae > Pinus > Pinus taeda. The sequence continues at coordinate 10,809 of APFE030504192.1, forward strand.
CCCTCATCTTTTCCATTATCAGGTTCCTCTGCTGTTGGAAAGAAAGGTGCGAGGCTAATGATGTGGAAGACTCGCCATTATTGCGTAGGCGAGCTGTGTCTTCTAAATTGGCATGGTCTACTACTCCTCTTTTCCGCTTCCTTGGCAATGAATCCTTTCAACTATGGACTCTGCCAAAAAAAATAAACTGGGGCTGCTCAACCAGACCAGAAGGGAAGAATGTATATGGAAAAAAAGAGCCTATACTGACTAAATCCAATTAAATGCTGGGAAACAATACAATCTGCACACAAAAGCAAATAACCTCTAAATAAAAATCAAATAGCCTGTAAAATATAAAATAAACCCTCTGAAAATTCAGATAAAACGAATCTAAGTGATTTTCGGTACCATCTTTTCAAATCCCCTTCCTCACCCCTATTTAATTCCTATTACTGGAGTGATAGCACCCCTTTCCTAAGTGGATAGGGTCTCGGAGTAAGAGCCTTTGGACTTCATCTCAAAAATGTCATATTGTGATTGGAATTCAGGAATGTTTTGTTTATTCTTTTGGAAAACTCTCATGTCTTCCTTCCCTATTACCAATAACACTTAAGGGTTCATTGGGCACTAATGTTGGGCATTTAGAGAAGTTTTATGAAATTGTTATTAAGTGTCGGCCCTATTTATTAATGTGAGATTTGTAGTATTGTGAAATTATTCATAGTCCATTTTTAATAGTATTATTTGATGCACTTGTATTTTATAAAAAGTGGGTAAGAATTACAGCTCTAGTTTGGTAATGGCATACCATTACAAAGTTGGAGGGGACTAATTTTTTAAGAGATGATGATGAGTCATCCAATAATAATTAGGCTTTTCTCATTATTTTTAATTTTTATTAAAGTATATTGGGTATTTTTTTGTGTGGGTAAACAAATCTAATTTGTCAATGTCTCATAAACTTGATGGTTTGGAATAGAGTTTATGGATTATTTCTTATCATTAATGCCTTCTATATTAAGGAAAATAATGGAAATATTGTTCCCAATTATTATATTAAAAAAATTTAAAAATATTACAATATTTCTAATGTAGCATGTGTTAAGATGAGCTATTAGATTTGGAGCATTGTCTTCTTCCAAGCCTAAGTATTACAAAGATCCAAAAGCTACATTTTCATCAAGTCAGTGTTTAGTTTTACCTAGTCTTGTTTTTATTAGAAATGTTAAACTCCAATAATTTTTGCCAACCTGTAACCTACAGTTATGGAACTAAACTGCAATCTTTCCTTAATTTTTGGAAACCAACTGCAGTAATTTCCTTAAATTAAGGAAATCAACTGCAGTTAATTAATTTTCTGGTTGGAGCTTCTGAAGTGGTCCATTACTCCATCTGGAGTTCTCTACCTTGATCTGTGGAACACTTGACACATAGCCATTAGACGCTTGATGGAAGTTTGGCTATAAATTCATCTGTTTGGTCCCCAAGTTAGCTTCTCAATCCCCTTCAGTTGTTTACATCATCTAGCTGAGAGAGCATAGCTTGGAAGTGCCTTCAGATTCACTGTGATTTTTCTTTTCTTTTTGCTTGGATTGTAGCTGGAGTGATGTTTTAGTGAATAAAGCAAGTGGACTGTGGTTTGCAGCAAGAGCGTTATCAATGGCTGCAGGTAATCCTGGGCATTGAAATTTCATTGTTAGATTCTTTAATTCCGCATATAGAATCGTTGTTGTAAATTTCTTACATTGGTATCAGAGCGTACATTTATCTCTGCCTTGGTATAGATTTAGTTTAAATTTCCTCTGATTGATGTGATTGTATCCCGCTAAGTAGCTGTCTGATTCGCATCGGATACGATTACGCATACCCTTCTAAGTTCTGAGCAGCAAACATAAATCACACCATATAAATGGTATGTTAGAATGGGTTGTATTTATTTAACAACCATTAAAAGGGTTTTACCAATACGTTTTGTGCTGGTTGTCTTGACCCATCGAGTGTGTCCCTGTGTGAATGCATTGATTGCATTGAGTATAGGCCCTAAAGCCAGGTATGAGGTTGCATTGTGCTGTTGCTGCTCATTAAAGAAAGAAACGACATTCCAAAAGCTTATTTAAAGAATCGTTGTTAATTCTTACCATCATTAGTTTAGCCGACTATTGGATTGGATGGTGGAATGAATGAAATATACCCTTCAAGCGAATGAAAATGCTATGAGGATACGCCCTCAAAGGGCTTTCAGCAATTTTGCATTTGCGTATAAGTGGCTTGCTTTGAATCGAACGCAAACCACCTAATTAAAGATGCTTATTTACCCTTGCCGAACCAAGGCTATGAATACTCTAAAACAAAGGAAACCAAAATGGAGTGCCGCCATGTAGCGAAGAAGCTAAGGTTCCCACTATTCTTGTTTTATTTTTTGTATTTCCTTAGCCCGACTGCCTCTGGGATTTGCATTAACGACAGACGGAATCACTCTACTCGAGCTGAAGAAATCCCTTAAGGTGGAAGGGATTTCCGATTGGAGCCAGAATCATTCAGATCACTGTTCATAGACCGGGGTTACATGCAGTCCGGTCTCTGGCAGAGTCATTGCCCTTAATCTTCGCGGCACCGGTTATTGCAGCGGAGCCGAGGGTTTGCCTTCGTTTTGTCCTTCAGAGCATAACTATATATGTCTAACTTGTTTCTCAAGTCATACAAGAAGCTTCCACTAATGTAACCATTTGTTTGAACCAAACCAAAGTGGCTTGAAACCATCCAGTGTTATTCAGGCCTAACAAAAATAAGAATGAACAAACAACCTTCAATATATAATGACTTATATATGTTAAGTTTTATAATTAATGGAGAGGAGCACATATTTATCTGTCTGTAGTTTTGACAGATGTCAAATTGAAATAATTGACGGAGTACTTAAAAGTTAATACATACATTGTTATGTATTTTAGGCTTGTTTATGTATCATTGGGCTGAATTTTGTGCTTTGTTAGTTTATATGGTGCAAGCTCTTTGAAGCTTTTTGGCTTTAAAAATTTATTATGTGTGGGTGCATGGGAGCTGTGTTATGTGGGGCATTGTCTTTATAAGTATGGCATAAAATGGTGGTTTTGGTTGGTTTGTTGGTTGATGTACAAGTTGAACACTTTCAGACTTATAGGCTAACCTTTTAGTCAAGAGCGACCTTTATATAAGTTAACCTTTCAAAACCTTTCAATCACGACCAACCCTTCGAAGTGTTCGTTCTTTCCAAGCCAACTCTTCCTGCATTTGCTATTCTTTTCTTTTGGTGAGTCATTAAATTACTAAACTATGCTCATATTTAATTTGCGTAAAGGAGTGCTTTAATTTAATTTAATTTTAATTTTAATTTATTTGTCTTATGAGCAAAATAGCTTGTTTGCTGGTTTATTTTTGTTTGTTTTATAAACTTAAGGATGGAGCCTGAAGTCAAGCCAGCTAGCCTTTGAACTGCATTTGCTATGCAAGTGCAAAGTAGATCAATGCTACTTCAGTCAATCTTCGGGTTTTGTTTATGAATTGAACAATTGATTTGCAGTCATTTATGGTAATGCTGACTGCAAATTGACATTTTAAATAAAGAATAATGTCTAGTGATCCATATAATTTTAATTAATTAGAGAATAGCCAGAGCATCTTTAATTAAATAAAATTATATATTTAGATTGGTTAGATCACATAAAGATTATTTAGACATTAAATTGTAATTAATTAGACTAAATATAATAAATTTTATCCCACAGGAATTTTTATTATATTTATCTAATTAATTAGGATAAAATTTCAAAACCTACCCACAGGAGTTATGAATTAATAGTTTTATCATAAAGTTCAAAGCAATGAATAATTGAATCTGCTTGAATTAAAATTTGAGCCCACAAGCAATGTTTATGTCATTAGATTCAATTTTGAGCATGATTTACATTGGTAAAACATGGAATTTATTAAGCTTCAAATTTAACATAAGCAAATTAAGATCGTGAGATCAGATAGAGGTGGAAAATATTATGGTAGATACACAAAAGATGGACAAGCACCTGGGCCATTTGCTAAATTTCTTCAAGAGCATGGGATTGTTGCCCAATACAACATGCCTAGTTCACCCGACCAGAATGGTGTAGTAGAAAGAAGAAATCGAACATTATTGGACATGGTGCAGAGTATGCTTAGCAGCTCCAATCTTCCTAAATCCTTGTGGACTGAAGCACTTAAGATGACAGTGTATATATTAAACCAAGTTCCAACCAAGGCGGTTCCGAAAACGCCATTTGAATTATGCAAAGGTTGGAAACCAAGTTTGCAACATATGCGCGTTTGGGGATGCCCGTCTGAAGTGAGAATTTATAATCCACAAGAGAGGAAGCTGGACCCAAAGACGATTAGTGGGTATTTCATTGGATATGTTGAAAGGTCTAAAGGTTACAGATTTTATTGTCCATCTCACAGCACTAGGATTGTGGAATCAAGAAATGCAAAGTTTCTTGAAAATGACTTGATCAGTGGGAGCGATCAAACCAGAAACATAGTTTCTGAAAAGGATCATTCAGAATATCAACCTTCCACTTCAAGTGATAGATTGATTATTGTTCATAGCACCCCTCAAGTACAAACTGGTGTTGAACAACCAATCGTTGAAATTCCACAAGCTGTTGACGATATTCGAGTAGATCAAGGAGTTCAAGAGTTGCCAAGAACTTTTGAACAACAAGTTGAACCACATACTTCTCAGGAAGATGATGGTACAACATTAAGAAGATCTACTAGACCAAAGAGATCAGAAATTCCTAATGATTATGTTGTGTATCTACAAGAATCTGACTACATGCTTATATATAGACGGATGGACAACTTGGAAGTAATTGGCTACTCAGATTCTGACTTTGCTGGATGTGTTGATTCACGCAAATCAACACCAGGTTACATTTTTATGATGGCCGGTGGAGTTGTATCATGGAGGAGTGCCAAGCAAACCTTGATTGTCGCTTCCACTATGGAAGCCGAGTTCGTCTCGTGTTTTGAGGCTACTTTACATGGTGTATGGCTTAAGAGTTTCATTTCTGGGCTTAGAATTATGGATTATATCTCTAAGCCATTGAGAATATATTGTGATAATTCAGCTGTTGTTTTTATGGCTAAAAACAATAAAAGTGGGAGTCAAAATAAACACATCGACATTAAGTATTTAGCTATAAGGGAACGTGTTAAAGAAAAGAAAGTGGTCATTGAGCACGTCAGCACTAAATTGATGATCGTTGATCCTTTGACTAAGGGCATGCCACCATTTAAATTCAAGGATCATGTAATGAATATGGGACTTGGTTCCATTATGTAGTTTCTCATTGTATGGACAATGTTATTTTAATGAAATTCTTAATTATTGTGATGTTTTTTCTCATATTTATGTGCACTTTAAGTTGATTTGAGAAAATTCATTTAAGAAGGACGAAGAATAAACATAAGGTTTATTCATTAAGAAATTGTTGCCACATAAATTATAATAAGAATAAATACATAGTAATACATGGAAGATAATACTCATCATTAGAGGACTTATCGCCATGATTCATGTATCTATTACTTAATACAGATTGTCAATGGTTTTTAAGTTGAGACATTAAGTTTGGAAGTTTGGACCAAGTGGGAGAATTTTAAACTCCATTGATTTTTGCCAACGTGTAACCTAGAGTTATGGAACTAAACTGTAGTCTTTCCTTAATTTTTGGAAACCAACTGTAGTAATTTCCTTAAATTAAGGAAATCAACTGCAGTTAATTAAATTTCTGGTTGGAGCTTCTGAAGTGGTCCATTACTCCATCTGGAGTTCTCTACCTTGATCTGTGGAACACCTGACACATAGCCATTAGACGCTTGATGGAAGCTTGGCTATAAATTCATCTGTTTGGTCCCCAAGTTAGCTTCTCAATCCCCTTCAGTTGTTTACACCATCTAGCTAAGAGAGCATAGCTTGGAAGTGCCTTCAGATTCACTGTGATTTTTCTTTTCTTTTTTCTTGGATTGTAGCTGGAGTGCTGTTTCAGTGAATAAAGCAAGTGGATTGTGGTTTGCAGCAAAAGCATTATCAATGGCTGGAGGTAATCCTGGGCATTGAAATTTCATTTTTAGATTCTCTAATTCCGCATATAGAATCGCTGTTGTAAATTTCTTACAAGAAGCACATGAAATTTAGTATAATTAGAGGTAAACAAACCTTTCATGTCCATTAAATTTAAAACAACTATGTATAGATTTAATAGAGTTTGGTCTCAATGAATTGATTTGCACAAGTGGATTCTTTCTAATTGGACCAAGTATTGTGAAATTTTCTTGTGCTCCAAAAGGTATTTTGTTGTTCAATTTGATAATTCTATCGATTAACAAAAAATATTTGACATGGTCTCTAGTTTTGGGGCAAGGTGATGACCTTTATTACCCATTGGTTTTATATGTTGATCCTTCTTCAATGGTTGTATCCAAAATGTCAATTTGGGTCAAAACCCCAAATTTCGCTCTTTTATTTAAGAAACCTTTAGCATTTAATGACATGAAAAATACTTTGGGGGTTATTTAAAGTATGATGTGGATCACTTTGTGTAAGGTTTGTTCACATATTCTTAAATTTTCTTTGAGATTGATCTTAGCAAAGTTCTTCTAGGTAGAATGATACTAAATTTTTTAAATGTATGACTGTTGGTTATGAAAATACAACATTTTGTTGTTATATTTATTGAGCCAAGAGACTCATTCTACAACCCAGTATGAAGGCGATGTGTAAATATGTCAGTGCTCAACTTGGAGTCTATTAAAATAAAAGTAAAATATTCTCT